>SZWC01000261.1:71024-107173 GCA_023375785.1 Penium margaritaceum | reverse complement strand
TGGTCATGATCAGTGACATATGCCTAGTTTGGTTGTTTGGTGTGCATATTAGCCACACCGTGCCACTACGTATTGAAGTTCTTTGTCCTTTCTAGTCAATACATAGGCTTCCCAAACCATTGTCTCTCCCTCTGACCATTTGTGACTCGTGTTATGAGTTGTCAATGTTGACCACACATAGTGGACTTATTCGGTCGTAGTCAGTGATGTATGCATCCTTTGGTTGGTCACTGTGCACGCTAGCCATACCGTGCCACTGCTTGTTGAAGGTCTTTGTACTTGCTAGTTGATAAGTAGTGTTCCCAACACATTGTTTTCCCCTCTGACCATTTGTGACTCATGTTATGCGTTTTCAAGGTTAACCACATGAAGTGAAATTTGTTGGTCATGGTTAGTTACATCTGCATACTTTGGTTGGTCACTGTGCATTGGAGCCACATTGTGCCACTACATATTGAAGGTGTTTGTACTTGCTAGTCGATAGCTAGTATTCACACACCATTCTCTTCCACCCTGACCATTTGTGGCTTGTGTTATGAGTTGTCAAAGTTTACCACACTTAGTGGCATTGTTTGGTCATGGTTTGTGACATATGCCTACTTTGGTTGGTCATTGTGCATGGTCTCCACACCGTGCCACAACGTTTTGAAGCCCCTTGTGCTTGCTATTTGATACCTGGTGTTCCCAAACCATTGCTCCCCCCTCTGACCAGTTCTGACTCGTATTCTGAGTTGTCAACGTTGACCACACACAGCGGATTTCTTTGGTCAGAGGCAATCATATGCCTACTTTGGTCGGTCATTGTGCATGGTAGCCACACCGTGCTACTACTGATTGACGGTCATTGTACTTGGTAGTTTAGAACCAATATTCCCATAGCATTGTTTCCTCTCTTGACCGTTTGTGACTCGTGTTATGGTTGGTCAATGTTGACCACCCATATTGAAATTCTCTGGTCATGATCAATGACATATGCCTAGTTTGGTTGTTTGGTGCATATTCGCCACACCGTGCCACTACGTATTGAAGTTCTTTGTCCTTTCTAGTCAATACATAGGCTTCCCAAACCATTGTCTCTCCCTCTGACCATTTGTGACTCGTATTATGAGTTGTCAATGTTGACCACACATAGTGGACTTATTCGGTCGTAGTCAGTGACGTATGCATCCTTTGGTTGGTCACTGTGCACGCTAGCCATACCGTGCCACTGCTTGTTGAAGGTCTTTGTACTTGCTAGTTGATAACTAGTGTTCCCAACTCATTGTTTTCCCCTCTGACGATCTGTGACTCGTTTTATGCGTTTTCAACGTTGACCACATGAAGTGAAATTTGTTGGTCATGGTTAGTGACATCTGCATACTTTGGTTGGTCACTGTGCATTGGAGCCACATTGTGCCACTACATATTGAAGGTATTTGTACTTGCTAGTTGATAACTAGTATTCACAAACAATTATCTTCCACCCTGACCATTTGTGACTCGTGTTATGAGTTGTCAAAGTTTACCACACTTGGTGACATTATTTGGTCATGGTCAGTGACATATGCCTACTTTGGTTGGTCATCGTGCATGGTATCCACACTGTGCCGCAGCGTATTAAAGCCCCTTGTGCTTGCTATTTGATACTTGGTGTTCCCAAACCATTGTTTCCCCCTCTGACCATTTGTGACTCGCATTATGAGTTGTCAACGTTGACCACACACAGCGGATTTCTTTGGTCAAAGGCAGTACATATGCCTAGTTTGGTCGGACATTGTGCATAGTAGCCACACCGTGCTAGTACTGACTGAAGGTCGTTGTACTTGGTAGTTGAGAACCGAGATTCCCATAGCATTGTTTCATCTCCTGACCGTTTGTGACTCGGGTTATGGTTGGTCAACGTTGACCACCCACATTGAAATTCTCTGGTCATGATCAGTGACATATGCCTACTTTGGTTGTTTGGTGTGCATATTAGCCACACCGTGCCACTACGTATTGAAGTTATTTCTCCTTCCTAGTCAATACATAGGCTTCCCAAACCATTGTCTCTCCCTCTGACCATTTGTGACTCGTGTTATGAGTTGTCAATATTGACCACACATACTGGACTTATTCGGTCGTAGTCAGTGATGTATGCATCTTTGGGTTGGTCACTGTGCACGCTAGCTATACCGTGCCACTGCTTGTTGAATGTCTTTGTACTTACTAGTTGATAACTAGTGTTCCCAACCCATTGTTTTCCCCTCTGATCATTTGTGACTTGTGTTATACGTTTCAACGTTGACCACATGAAGTGAAATTTGTTGGTCATGGTTAGTGACATATGCATAATTTGGTTGGTCACTGTGCATTGAAGCCACACCGTGCCACTACATATTGAAGGTATTTGTACTTGCTAGTCGATAACTAGTATTCACAACCCATTATCTTCCACCATGACGATTTGTGACCCATGTTATGAGTTGTCAAAGTTTACCACACTTAGTGACATCATTTGGTCATGGTCAGTGACATATGCCTACTTTGGCTGGTCACCGTGCATGGTCTCCACACCGTGCCACAACGTATTGAAGCCCCTTGTTTTTGCTATTTGATACCTGGTGTTCCCAAACCATTGCTTCCCCCTCTGGCCACTTGCGACTCGTATTATGAGTTGTCAACGTTGACCACACACAACGGATTTCTTTGCTCAAAGGCAGTATATATGCCTACTTTGGTCGGTCATTGTGCATGGTAGCCACACCGTGCTACTATTGATTGACGGTCGATGTACTTGGTAGTTGAGAACCAATATTCCCATAGCATTGTTTCCTTTCCTGACCGTTTGTGACTCGTGTTATGGTTGGTCAATGTTGACCACCCATATTGAAAGTCTCTGGTCATGATGAGTGACATATGCCTAGTTTGGTTGTTTCGTGTGCATATTAGCCACACTGTGCCACTACGTATTGAAGTTCTTTGTCCTTTCTAGTCAATACATAGGCTTCCCAACCCATTGTCTCTCCCTCTGACCCTTTGTGACTCGTGTTATGAGTTGTCAATGTTGACCTCACGTAGTGGACTTATTCGGTCGTAGTCAGTGACGTATGCATCCTTTGGTTGGTCACTGTGCACGTTAGCCATACCGTGCCACTGCTTGTTGAAGGTCTTTGTACTTGCTAGTTGATAACTAGTGTTCCCAACTCATTGTTTTCCCCTCTGACCATTTGTGACTCGTGTTATGCGTTTTCAACGTTGACCACATGAAGTGAAATTTGTTGGTCATGGTTAGTGACATCTGCATGCTTTGGTTGGTCACTGTGCATTGAAGCCACGTTGTGCCACTACATATTGAAGGTATTTGTACTTGCTAGTCGATAACTAGTATTCACAAACCATTAGCTGCCACCCTGACCATTTGTGACTCGTGTTATGAGTTTTCAAAGTTTACTGTACTTGGTGACATTATTTGGTCATGGTCAGTGATATATGCCTACTTTGGTTGGTCATCGTGCATGGTCTCCACACCGTGCCACAGCGTATTGAAGCCCCTTGGGCTTGCTCTTTGATACTTGGTGTGCCCAAACCATTGTTTCCCCCCTCTGATCATCTGTGACTCGTATTATGAGTTGTCAACATTCACCACACACAGCGGATTTCTTTGGTCAAAGGCAGTACATATGCCTACTTTGGCCGGTCATTGTGCATGGTAGGCACACCGTGCTACTACTGACTGAAGGTCGTTGTACTTGGTAGTTGAGAACCGATATTCCCATAGCATTGTTTCCTCTCGTGACCGTTTGTGACTCGTGTTATGGTTGGTCAACGTTGACCACCCATATTGAAATTCTCTGGTCATGATCAGTGACATATGCCTAGTTTGGTTGTTTGGTGTGCATATTAGCCACATCGTGCCACTACGTATTGAAGTTATTTAATATTTCTAGTCAATACATAGGCTTCCCAAACCATTGTCTCACCCTCTGACCATTTGTGACTCGTGTTATGGGTTGTCAATGTTGACCACGCATAGTGGACTTATTCGGTCGTAGTCAGTGACGTATGCATCCTTGGGTTGGTCACTGTGCACGCTAGCCATACCGTGCCACTGCTTGTTGAAGGTCTTTGTACTTGCTAGTTGATAACTAGTACTCCCAACCCATTGTTTTCCCCTCTGACCATTTGTGACTCGTGTTATGCGTTTTCAACGTTGACCACATGAAGTGAAATTTGTTGGTCATGGTTAGTGACATATGCATAATTTGGTTGGTCACTGTGCATTGAAGCCACACCGTGCCACTACATATTGAAGGTATTTGTACTTGCTAGTCGATAACTAGTATTCACAAACCATTATCTTCCACCCTGACCATTCGTGACTCGTGTTATGAGTTGTCAAAGTTTACCACACTTACTGGCATTATTTGGTCATGGTTTGTGACATATGCCTACTTTGGTTGGTCATCGTGCATGGTCTCCACACCGTGCCACAACGTATTGAAGCCCCTTGTGCTTGCTATTTGATACCGGGTGTTCCCAAACCATTGCTTCCCCCTCTGGCCATTCGCGACTCGTATTATGAGTTGTCAACGTTGACCACACACAAGGGATTTCTTTGCTCAAAGGCAGTATATATGCCTACTTTGGTCGGTCATTGTGCATGGTAGCCACACCGTGCTACTATTGATTGACGGTCGTTGTACTTGGTAGTTGAGAACCAATATTCCCATAGCATTGTTTCGTCTCCTGACCGTTTGTGACTAGTGTTATGGTTGGTCAATGTTGACCACCCATATTGAAAGTCTCTAGTCATGATCAGTGACATATGCCTAGTTTGGTTGTTTTGTGTGCATACTAGCCACACCGTGCCACTACGTATTGAAGTTCTTTGTCCTTTCTAGTCAATACATAGGCTTCCCAACCCATTGTCTCTCCCTCCGACCATTTGTGACTCGTGTTATGTGTTGTCAATGTTGACGACACATAGTGGACTTATTCGGTCGTAGTCAGTGACGTATGCATCTTTTGGTTGGTCACTGTGCATGCTAGCCATACCGTACCACTGCTTGTTGAAGGTCTTTGTACTTGCTAGATGATAACTAGTGTTCCCAACTCATTGTTTTCCCCTCTGACCATTTGTGACTCGTGTTATGCGTTTTCAACGTTGACCACATGAAGTGAAATTTGTTGGTCATGGTTAGTGACATCTGCATACTTTGGTTGGTCACTGTGCATTGAAGCTACATTGTGCCACTACACATTGAAGGTATTTGTACTTGCTAGTCGATAACTAGTATTCACAAACCATTAGCTGCCACCCTGACCATTTGTGACTCGTGTTATGAGTTTTCAAAGTTTACCATACTTGGTGACATTATTTGGTCATGGTCAGTGACATATGCGTACTTTGGTTGGTCATCGTGCATGGTCTCCACACCGTGCCACAGCGTATTGAAGCCCCTTGTGCTTGCTATTTGATACTTGGTGTGTCCAAACCATTGTTTCCCCCTCTGAGAATTTGTGACTCGAATCATGAGTTGTCAACGTTGACCACACACAGCGGATTTCTTTGGTCAAAGGCAGTACATATGCCTACTTTGGCCGGTCATTGTGCATGGTAGCCACACCGTGCTACTACTGACTGAAGGTCGTTGTACTTGGTAGTTGAGAACCGATTTTCCCATAGCATTGTTTCTTCTCGTGACCGTTTGTGACTCGTGTTATGGTTGGTCAACGTTGACCACCCATATTGAAATTCTCTGGTCATGATCAGTGACATATGCCTAGTTTGGTTGTTTGGTGTGCATATTAGTGACACCGTGCCACTACGTATTGAAGTTATTTTTCCTTTCTAGTCAATACATAGGCTTCCCAAACCATTGTCTCTCCCTCTGACCATTTGTGACTCGTGTTATGAGTTGTCAATGTTGACCACGCATAGTGGACTTATTCGGTCGTAGTCAGTTACGTATGCATCCTTGGGTTGGTCACTGTGCACGCTAGCCATACCGTGCCACAGCTTGTTGAAGGTCTTTGTACTTGCTAGTTGATATGTAGTAGTCCCAACCCATTGTTTTCCCCTCTGACCATTTGTGACTCGTGTTTTGCATTTTCAACGTTGACCACATGAAGTGAAATTTGTTGGTCATGGTTAGTGACATATTCATAATTTGGATGGTCACTGTGCGTTGAACCCACACCGTGCCACTACATATTGAAGGTATTTGTACTTGCTAGTCGATAACTAGTATTCACAAACCATTATCTTCCACTCTGACCATTTGTGACTCGTGTTATGAGTTGTCAAAGTTTACCACACTTAGTGACATTATTTGGTCATGGTCAGTGACATATGCCTACTTTGGTTGGTCATCGTGCATGGTCTCCACACCGTGCCACATCGTATTGAAGCCCCTCGTGCTTGCTATTTGATACCTGGTGTTCCCAGATCATTGTTTCCCCCTCTGACCATTTTTGACTGCTATTATGAGTTGTCAACGTTGACCACACACAGCGGATGTCCTTGGTCAAATGTAGTACATATGCCTACTTTGGTCAGTCATTGTGCATGGTAGCCACACCGTGCTACTACTGACTGACGTTCGTTATACTTGGTAGTTGAGAACCGATATTCCCATAGCCTCGTTTTATGGTTGGTCAATGTTGACCACCCATATTGAAATTCTCCGGTCATGATCAGTGACATATGCCTAGTTTGGTTTTTTGGTGTGCATATTAGCCACACCGTGCCACTACGTATTGAAGGTATTTGTCCTTTCTAGTCAATACCTAGGCTTCCCAAACCATTGTCTCTCCCTCTGACCATTTGTGACTCGTGTTATGATTTGTCAATGTTGACCACACATAGTGGACTTATTCAGTCGTAGTCAGTGACGTATGCATCCTTTGGTTGGGCACTGCGCACGCTAGCCATATCGTGCCACTGCTTCTTGAAGATCTTTGTACTTGCTAGTTGATAACTGGTGTTCCCAACCCATTGTTTTCCCCTCTGACGATTTGTAACTCATGTTATGCGTTTTCAACGTTGACCACATGAAGTGAAATTTGTTGGTCATGGTTTGTGACATAGTCAGTGACGTATGCATACTTTGGTTGGTCACTGTGCATTGAAGCCACATTGTGCCACTACATATTGAAGGTGTTTGTACTTGCTAGTCGATAACTAGTTATCAAAAACCATTGCTTCCCCCCTCTGACCATTTTGTGACTCGTATTATGAGTTGTCAACGTTGACCACACACAGCGGATTTCTTCGCTCAAAGGTAGTATATATGCATACTTTGGTTGGTCATTGTGCATGGTAGCCACACCGTGCTACTACTGATTGACGGTCGTTGTACTTGGTAGTTGAGAACCAATATTCCCATAGCATTGTTTCCTCTTTTGACCGTTTGTGACTCGTGTTATGGTTAGTCAATGTTGACCACCCATATCGATATTCTCTGGTCATGATCAGTGACATATGCCTAGTTTGCTTATTTGGTGTGCATATTAGCCACACCGTGCCACTACGTATTGAAGTTCTTTGTCCTTTGTAGTCAATACATAGGCTTCCCAAACCATTGTCTCTCCCTCTGACCATTTGTAACTCGTGTTATGAGTTGTCAAAGTTGACCACACATAGTGGACTTATTTGGTCGTAGTCAGTGACGTATGCATCCTTGGGTTGGTCACTGTGCACGCCAGCCATACCGTGCCACTGCTTGTTGAAGGTCTTTGTACTTGCTAGTTGATAACTAGTGTTCCTAACGGATTGTTTTCCCCTCTGACCATTTGTGACTCGTGTTATGCGGTTTCAATGTTGACCACCCATATTGAAATTATTTGGTCATGGTTAGTGACATATGCCTAGTTTGGTTTGTCACTGTCATTGGTTACCAAGCCGTGTCACTATGTATTGAAGGTATTTGTGCGTTCTAGTTGATAGCTAGTGTTTCCAAACCATTGTTACCCCCCTCTGACTATCAGCAACTCGTGTTGTGAGTTGTCAACGTTGACCACATGAAGTGAAATTTGTTGGTCATGGTCAGTGACATGTGCATACTTTGGTTGGTCACTGTGCATTGTAGCCACACGGTGCCACTACATATTGAAGGTATTTGTACCTGGTAGTCGATAACTAGTATTCACAAACCATTATCTTCCACCCTGACCATTTGTGACTCGTGTTATGAGTTGTCAAAGTTTACCACACTTAGTGACATTATTTGGGCATGGTTAGTGACATATGCCTAGTTTGGTTTGTCACTGTCATTGGTTACCAAGCCGTGTCACTATGTATTGAAGGTATTTGTGCGTTCTAGTTGATAGCTAGTGTTTCCAAACCATTGTTACCCCCCTCTGACTATCAGCAACTCGCGTTGTGAGTTGTCAACGTTGACCACATGAAGTGAAATTTGTTGGTCATGGTCAGTGACATGTGCATACTTTGGTTGGTCACTGTGCATTGTAGCCACACGGTGCCACTACATATTGAAGGTATTTGTACCTGGTAGTCGATAACTAGTATTCACAAACCATTATCTTGCACCCTGACCATTTGTGACTTGTATTATGAGTTGTCAAATTTTACAACACATAGTGACATTATTTGGTCATGGTCAGTGACATATGCCTACTTTGGTTGGACATTGTGCATGGTATCCACACCATGGCACAGCTTATTGAAGGTCCTTGTGCTTGTTAGTTGATACCTGGTGTTCCCTAACAATTGTCTCCCCATCTGACCATTTGTGAATGTTCTTATGAGTTGTCAACATTGACCACACACAGCAGATTTCTTTGGTCAAAGGCAGTACATGTGCCTACTTTGGTCGGTCATTGTGCATGGTAGCCACACAATGCTTATAATGATTGAAGGTCCCTGTACTTGCTAGTTGATAACTGATATTCCCATACCATTGTTTCCCCCTCTGACCGTTTGTGACTCGTGTTGTGGTTGGTGAATGTTGACCACCCATATTGAAAATCTCTGGTCGTGGTCAGTGACATATACCTGGTTTTGGTTGTTTGGTGTGCATAGTAGCCACAACGTGCCACTACGTATTGAAGTTCTTTGTCGTTTCCAGTCGATATATAGGGTTCCCAAACCATTGTCTCTCCATATGACCATTTGTGACTCGTGTTATGAGTTGTCAATGTTAACCGTACATAGTGGACTTCGTCGGTCATAGTCTGTGACACATGCATCCTTTGGTTGGTCACTGTGCATGATAGCCACACCGTGCCACTACTTGTTGAAAATCTTTCTACTTGCTATTTAATAACCAGTGTTCCCAACCCATGGTTACCCCCTCTGACCATTTGTGACTCATGTTATGAGTTTTCAACGTTGACCACACACAGTGAAATCGGTTTGGTCATGGTTAGTGACATATGCCTACTTTGGTTTGTCACTATACATGGTTACCACACCGTTTCACTACGTATGGAAGGTCTATGTGCTTTCTAGTTGATAGCTAGTGTTCCCAAACCATTCCTACCCCCTCCGAATATCTGTGACTCGTGTTGTGAGTTGTCAACATTGACCACATGAAGTTAAATTTTCCCGTCATGGTCAGTGACATATGCATACTTTGGATGGTCACTGTGCATTGAAGCCACATTGTGCCACTACATATTGAAGGTATTTGTACTTGCTAGTCGATAACTAGTATCCACAAACCATTATCTTCCACCATGACCATTTTTTAGTTGTGTTATGAGTTGTCAAAGTTTACCACACTTAGTGACATTATTTGGTCATAGTTACTGACATATGCCTACTTTGGCTGGTCATCGTGCATGGTCCCCACACCGTGCCACAATGTATTGAAGCCCCTTGTGCTTGCTATTTGATACATGGTTTTCCCAAACCATTGTTTCCCCCTCTGACCATTTGTGACTCGTATTATGAGTTGTCAACGTTGACCACACACAGCGGATTTCTTTGGTCAAAGGCAGCACATATGCCTACTTTGGTCGGTCATTGTGCATGGTAGCCACACCGTGCTACTACTGTCTGAAGGTCGTTGTACTTGGTAGTTTAGAACCGATATTCCCATAGCATTGTTTCCTCTCCTGACCGTTTGTGACTCGTGTTATGGTTGGTCAACGTTGACCACCCACATTGAAATTCTCTGGTCACGACCAGTGACATATGCCTAGTTTGGTTGTTTGGTGTGCATATTAGCCACACCGTGCCACTACGTATTGAAGCTATTTGTCCTTTCTAGTCAATACATAGGCTTCCCAAACCATTGTTTCTCCCTCTGACCATTTGTGACTCGTGTTATGAGTTGTCAATGTTGACCACACATAGTGGACTTATTCGGTCGTAGTCAGTGACGTATGCATCCTTGGGTTGGTCACTGTGCACGCTAGCTATGCCGTGCCACTGCTTGTTGAAGGTATTTGTACTTGCTAGTTGATAAATAGTGTTCCCAGCCCATTGTTTTCCCCTCTGATCATTTGTGACTCGTGTTATGCGTTTTCAACGTTGACCACATGAAGTGAAATTTGTTGGTCATGGTTAGTGACATCTGCATACTTTGGTTGGTCACTGTGCATTGAAGCCAAATTGTGCCACTACATATTGAAGGTATTTGTACTTGCTAGTCTATAACTAGTATTCACAAACCATTATCTTCCACCCTGGCCATTTGTGACTCGTGTTATGAGTTGTCAAAGTGTACCACACTTGGTGACATTATTTGGTCATGGTCAGTGACATATGCCTACTTAGGTTGGTCATCGTGCATGGTCTCCACACCGTGCCACAGCGTATTGATACCCCTTGTGCTTGCTATTCGATACTTGGTGTTCCCAAACCCTTGTTTCCCCCTCTGACCATTTTTGACTCGTATTATGAGTTGTCAACGTTGACCACACACAGCGGATTTCTTTGGTCAAAGGCAGTACATATGCCTAGTTTGGTCAGACATTGTGCATAGTAGCCACACCGTGCTAGTAGTAACTCAAGGTCGTTGTACTTGGTAGTTGAGAAACGATATTCCCATAGCATTGTTTCCTCTCCTGACTGTTTGTGACTCGTGTTATGGTTGGTCAACGTTGACCACCCACATTGAAATTCGCTGGTCATGATCAGTGACATATGCCTACTTTGGTTGTTTGGTGTGCATATTTGCCACACCGTGCCACTATGTATTGAATTTCATTGTCCTTTCTAGTCAATACATAGGCTTCCCAAACCATTGTCTCTCCCTCTGACCATTTGTGACTCGTGTTATGAGTTGTCAATGTTGACCACACATAGTGGACTTATTCGGTCGTAGTCAGGGACGTATGCATCCTTGGGTTGGTCACTGTGCACGCTAGCTATGCCGTGCCACTGCTTGTTGAAGGTCTTTGTACTTGCTCGTTGATAACTAGTGTTCCCAGCCCATTGTTTTCCCCTCTGATCATTTGTGACTCGTGTTATGCGTTTTCAACGTTGACCACATGAAGTGAAACTTGTTGGTCATGGTTAGTGACATCTACATACTTTGGTTGGTCACTGTGCATTGAAGCCACATTGTGCCACTACATATTGAAGGTATTTGTACTTTCTAGTCGATAACTAGTATTCACAAACCATTATCTTCCACCCTGGCCATTTGTGACTCGTGTTATGAGTTGTCAAAGTGTACCACACTTGGTGACATTATTTGGTCATGGTCAGTGACATTTGTGAGTCGTGTTATGGTTGGTCAACGTTGACCACCCATGTTGAAATTCTCTAGTCATGATCAGTGACTTATGCCTAGTTTGGTTGTTTGGTGTGCATATTAGCCACACCATGCCACTACATATTGAAGTTCTTTGTCCTTTCTAGTCAATACAAAGGCTTCCCAAAACATTGTCTCTCCCTCTCACCATTTGTGACTCGTGTTATGAGTTGTCAATGTTGACCACACATAGTGGACTTATTCGGCCGTAGTCAGTAACGTATGCATCCTTGGGCTGGTCACTGTGCACGCTAGCCATACCATGCCACTGCTTGTTGAAGGTATTTTTATTTGCTAGTTGATAACTAGTGTTCCCAACCCATTGTTTTCCCCTCTGACAATTTGTGACTTGTGTTATGCGTTTTCAACGTTGACCAATGAAGTGAGTTTTCTTGGTCATGGTTAGTGACATATGCATAATTTGGTTGGTCACCGTGCATTGAAGCCACACTGTGCCACTACATATTGAAGGTATTTGTACTTGCTAGTCGATAACTAGTATTCACAAACCATTATCTTCCATCCTGACCATTTGTGACTCGTGTTATGAGTTGTCAAAGTTTACCACACTTAGTGGCATTATTTGGTCATGGTTTGTGACATATGCCTACTTTGGTTGGTCATCGTGCATTGTCTCCACACCGTGCCACAACGTATTGAAGCCCCTTGTGCTTGCTATTTGATACCTGGTGTTCCTAAACCATTGTTTCCCCCCTCTGACCATTTGTGACTGGTATTCCGAGTTGTAAACGTTGACCACACACATCGGACTTCTTTGGTCAAAGGCAGTACATATGCCTACTTTGGTCGGTCTTTGTGCATGGTAGCCACACCGTGCTACTACTGACTGAAGGTCGTTGTACTTGGTAGCTGAGAACCGATTTTCCTTTATCGTTGTTTCATCTCCTGACTGTTTGTGAGTCGTGTTATGGTTGGTCAACGTTGATCACCCATATTGAAATTCTCTGGTCATGATCAGTGACATATGCCTAGTTTGGTCTTTTGGTGTGCATATTTGCCACACCGTGCCACTACGTATTGAAGTTCTTTGTCCTTTCTAGTCAATACATAGGCTTCCCAAACCATTGTCTCTCCCTCTGACCATTTGTGACTCGTGTTATGAGTTGTCAATGTTGACCACACATAGTGGACTTATTCGGCCGTAGTCAGTGACATATGCATCCGTGGGCTGTTCACTGTGCACGCTAGCCATACCGTGCCACTGCTTGTTGAAGGTCTTTGTACTTGCTAGTTGATAACTAGTGT
Source organism: Penium margaritaceum (assembly GCA_023375785.1). NCBI lineage: Eukaryota > Viridiplantae > Streptophyta > Zygnematophyceae > Desmidiales > Peniaceae > Penium > Penium margaritaceum. The sequence continues at coordinate 94,220 of SZWC01000261.1, read as the reverse complement.
TCCCAACCCATTGTTTTCCCCTTTGACCATTTGTGACTCGTATTATGCGTTTTCAACATTGACCACATGAAGTGAAGTTTGTTGGTCATGGTTTGTGACATATGCATAATTTGGTTGGTCACTGTGCATTGAAGCCACACTGTGCCACTACATATTGAAGGTATTTGTACTTGCTAGTCGATACCTAGTATTCACAGACCATTATCTTCCACCCTGACGATTTGTGACTCGTGTTATGAGTTGTCAAGGTTTACCACACTTAGTGACATTATTTGGTCATGGTCAGTGACATATGCCTACTTTGGTTGATCATCGTGCATGGTCTCCCCACCGTCCACATCGTATTGAAGCCCCTTGTGCTAGCTATTTGATACCCGGTGTTCCCAACCCATTGTTTCCCCCTCTGACCATTTGTGACTGGTATTATGAGTTGTCAACGTTGACCACACACGGCGGATTTTTTTGGTCAAAGGTAGTACATATGCCTACTTTGGTATGTCATTGTGCATGGTAGCCACACCGTGCTACTACTGAGTGACGGTTGTTGTACTTGGTAGTTAAGAACTGAATCCCCATAGCATTGTTTTCTCTGCTGACCGTTTGTGACTCGTGTTATGGTTGAACAATGGTGACCACCCATATTGTAATTATCCGGTCATGATCAGTGACATATGCCTAGTTTGGTTGTTTGGTGTGCATAATAGCCACACCATGCCACTATGTATTGAAGCTATTTTTCCTTTCTAGTCAATACATTGGCTTCCCAAACCATTGTCTCTCTCTCTGACCATTTGTGACTCGTGATATGAGTTTTCAATGTTTACCACACATAGTGGACTTATTCAGTCGTAGTCAGTGACGTATGCATCCTCTGGTTGGTCACTGTGCACGCTAGCCATACCGTGCCACTGCTTGTTGACGATCTTTGTACTTGCTAGTTGATAACTAGTGTTCCCAACCCATTGTTTTCCCCTCTGACCATTTGTGACTCGTGTTATGCGTTTTCATCGTTGACCACATGAAGTGAAATTTGTTGGTCATGGTTAGTGACACATGCATACGTTGGTTGGTCACTGTGCATTGAAGCCACGTTGTGCCACTACATCTTGAGGGTGTTTGTACTTGCTAGTCAATAACTAGTATTCACAAAGCATTATCTTCCACCCTGACCATTTGTGACTCGTGTTATAAGTTGTCAAAGTTTACCACACTTAGTGTCATTATTTGGTCATGGTTTGTGACATATGCCTACTTTGGTTGGTCATCGTGCATGGTCTCCACACCGTGCCACAACGTATTGAAGCCCCTTGTGCTTGCTATTTGATACCCTGTGTTCCCAAACCATTGCTTCCCCCTCTGACCATTTGTGACTCGTATTATGAGTTGTCAACGTTGACCACACACACCGGATTTCTTTGCTCAAAGGCAGTATATATGCATACTTTGGTCGGTCATTGTGCATGGTAGCCACACCGTGCTACTACTGATTGACGGTCGTTGTACTTGGTAGCTTAGATCCAATATTCCCATAGCATTGTTTCCTCTCCTGACCGTTTGTGACTCGTGTTATGGTTGGTCAATGTTGACCACCCATATTGAAATTCTCTTGTCATGATCAGTGACATATGCCTAGTTTGGTTGTTTGGTGTGCATATTAGCCACACCGTGCCACTACGTATTGAAGTTCTTTGTCCTTTCTAGTCAATACATAGGCTTCCCAAACCATTGTCTCTCCCTCTGACCATTTGTGACTCGTGTTATGAGTTGTCGATGTTGACCACACATAGTGGACTTATTCGGTCTTAGTCAGTGACGTATGCATCCTTGGATTGGTCACTGTGCACGCCAGCCATACCGTGCCACTGCTTGTTGAAGGTCTTTGTACTTGCTAGTTGATAAATAGTGTTCCCAACGCATTGTTTCCCCCCCTGACCATTTGTGACTCGTGTTATGCGTTTTCAACGTTGACCACCCATATTGAAATTCTTTGGTCATGGTTAGTGACATATGCCTAGTTTGGTTTGTCACTGTCAGTGGTTACCACGCCGTGTCACTATGTATTGAAGGTCTCTGTGCTTTCTAGTTGATAGCTAGTGTTTCCAAACCATTGTTACCCCCCTCTGACTATCAGCGTCTCGTGTTGTGAGTTGTCAACGTTGACCACATGAAGTGAAATTTGTTGGTCATGGTCAGTGACATGTGCATACTTTGGTTGGTCACTGTGCATTGTAGCCACACGGTGCCATTACATATTGAAGGTATTTGTACTTGCTAGTCGATAACTAGTATTCAAAAACCATTATCTTGCACCCTGACCATTTGTGACTCGTGTTATGAGTTGTCAAAGTTTACAACACTTAGTGACATTATTTGGTCATGGTCAGTGACATATGCCTACTTTGGTTGGACTTCGTGCATGGTATCCACACTGTGGCACAGCTTATTGAAGGTCCTTGTGCTCGCTAGTTGACACATGGTGTTCCCAAACCATTGTCTCCCCCTTTGACCATTTGTGACTCCTATTATGAGTTGTCAACATTGACCACACACAGCAGATTTCTTTGGTCAACGGCAGTACATGTGCCTACTTTGGTCGGTCATTGTGCATGGTAGCCACACCGTGCTTATAATGATTGAAGGTCACTGTACTTGCTTGTTGAGGACTGATATTCCCAGACCATTGTTTCCCCCTCTGACCGTTTGTGACTCGTGTTGTGGTTGGTGAATGTTGACCACCCATATTGAAAATCTCTGGTCATGGTCAGTGACATATGCCTGGTTTTGGTTGTTTGGTGTAGAAAGTAGCTATAACGTGCCACTACGTATTGAAGTTCTTTGTCGTTTCCAGTCGATATATAGGGTTCCCAAACCATTGTCTCTCCCTCTGACCATTTGTGACTCGTGTTATGAGTTTTCAATGTTGACCGTACATAGTGGACTTCTTCGGTCATAGTTTGTGACACATGCATCCCTTGGTTGGTCACTGTGCATGCTAGCCACACCGTGCCACTACTTGTTGAAAATCTTTCTACTTGCTACTCAATAACTAGTGTTTCCAACCCATGGTTCCCCCCTCTGACCATTTGTGACTCATGTTATGAGTTTTCAACGTTGACCACACACTGTGAGATCCGTTTGGTCATGGTTAGTGACATATGCCTACTTTGGTTTGTCACTGTACATGGTTACCATGCCGTTTCATTACATATCAAAGGTCTATGTGCTTTCTATTTGATAGCTAGTGTTCCCAAACCATTGCTACCCCCTCTGAATATCTGTGACTCGTGTTGTGAGTTGTCAACATTGACCACATGAAGTGAATTTATTCCGTCGTGGTCAGTGACATATGCATACTTTGGATGGTCACTGTGCATTGAAGCCACATTGTGCCACTACACATTGAAGGTATTTATACTTGCTGGTCGATAACTAGTATCCACAAACCATTATCTTCTACCCTGACCATTTGTGAGTTGTGTTATGAGTTGTCAAAGTTTACCACACTTAGTGACATTATTTGGTCATGGTTAGTGACATATGCCTACTTTGGCTGGTCATCGTGCATGGTATCCACACCGTGCCACAATGTATTGAAGCCCCTTGTGCTTGCTATTTGATACCTGGTGTTCCCAAACCATTGTTTCCCCCTCTGACCATTTGTGACTCGTATTATGAGTTGTCAATGTTGACCACACACAGCGGATTTCTTTGGTCAAAGGCAGTACATATGCCTACTTTGGCCGGTCACTGTGCATGGTAGCCACACCGTGCTACTACTGACTGAAGGTCGTTGCACTTGGTAGTTGAGAAACATATTCCCATAGCATGGTTTCCTCTCCTGACCGTTTGTGACTCGTGTTATGGTTGGTCAACGTTGACCACCCACATTGAAATTCTTTGGTCATGATCAGTGACATATGCCTAGTTTGGTTGTTTGGTGTGCATATTAGCCACACTGTGCCACTATGTATTGAAGTTATTTGTCCTTTCTAGTCAATACATAGGCTTCCCAAACCACTGTCTCTCCCTCTGATCATTTGTGACTCGTGTTACGAGTTGTCAATGCAGACCACACATAGTGGACTTATTCGGTCGTAGTCAGTGACATATGCATCCTTGGGTTGGTCACTGTGCACGCTAGCCATACCGTGCCACTGCTTGTTGAAGGTATTTGTACTTGCTAGTTGATAACTAGTGTTCCCAACCCATTGTTTTCCCCTCTGACCATTTGTGACTCGTGTTATGCGTTTTCAACGTTGACCACATGAAGTGAAATTTGTTGGTCATGGTTAGTGACATATGCATAATTTGGATGGTTAATATGCATTGAAGCCACACCGTGCCACTACATATTGAAGGTATTTGTACTTGCTAGTCGATAACTAGTATTCACAAACCATTATCTTCCACCCTGACCATTTGTGACTCGTGTTATGAGTTGTCAAAGTTTACCACACTTGGTGACATTATTTGGTCATGGTCAGTGACATATGCCTACTTTGGTTGGTCATCGTGCATGGTCTCCACACCGTGCCACAGCGTATTGATGCCCCTTGTGCTTGCTATTTGATACTTGGTGTTCCCAAACCATTGTTTCCCCCTCTGACCATTTGTGACTCGTATTATGAGTTGTCAACGTTGACCACACACAGCGGATTNTGCATACTTTGGTTGGTCACTGTGCATTGAAGCCACATTGTGCCACTACATATTGAAGGTATTTATACTTGCTAGTCAATAACTAGTATTCACAAACCATTAGCTTCCACCCTGACCATTTGTGACTCGTGTTATGAGTTGTCAAAGTTTACCACACTTGGTGACATTATTTGGTCATGGTCAGTGACATATGCCTACTTTGGTTGGTCATCGTGCATGGTCTCCACACCGTGCCACAGCGTATTGATGCCCCTTGTGCTTGCTATTTGATACTAGGTGTTCCAAAACCATTGCTTCCCCCTCTGACCATTTGTGACTCGTATTATAAGTTGTCAACGTTGACTACACACAGCGGATTTCTTTGGTCAAAGGCAGTACATATGCCTAGTTTGGTCAGTCATTGTGCATGGTAGCCACACCGTGCTACTACTGACTGAAGGTCGTTGCACTTGGTAGTTGATAACCGATATTCCCATAGCATTTTTTCCTCTCATGATCGTTTGTGACTCGTGTTATGGTTGGTCAACGTTGACCACCCTTATTGAAATTCTCTGGTCATGATCAGTGACATATGCCTAGTTTGGTTGTTTGGTGTGCATATTAGCGACACCCTGCCACTACGCATTGAAGTTCTTTGTCCTTTCTAGGCAATACATAGGCCTTCCAAACCATTGTCTCTCCCTCTGATCATTTGTGACTCGTGTTATGAGTTGTCAATGTTGACCACACATAGTGGACTTATTCGGTCGTAGTCAACGATGTATGCATCCTTTGGTTGGTCACTGTGCACGCTAGCCATATAGTGCCACTGCTTGTTGAAGGTCTTTGTACTTGCTGGTTGATAACTAGTGTTCACAACCCATTGTTTCCCCCTCTGACCATTTGTGAATCGTGTTATGCGTTTTCAACGTCGACCACTAAAGTGAAATTTGTTGGGCATGGTTAGTGACATATGCATATTTTGGTTGGTCACTGTGAATTAAAGCCACATTGTGCCACTACATATTGAACATGTTTGTACTTGCTAGTCGATAACTAGTATTCACAAACCATTATCTTCCACCCTGAACATTTGTGACTCGTGTTATGAGTTGCCAAAGTTTACCACACTTAGTGGCATTATTTGGTCATGGTTTGTGTCATATGCCTATTTTGGTTGGTCATCGTGCATGGTCTCCACACTGTGCCACAACGTATTGAAGCCCCTTGTGCTTGCTATTTGATACCTGGTGTTCCCAAACCATTGCTTCCCCCTCTAACCATTTGTGACTCGTATTATGAGTTGTCAACGTTGACCACATGAAGTGAAATTTGTTGGTCATGGTTAGTGACATGTGCATAATTTGGTTGGTCACTGTGCATTGAAGCCACACCGTGCCACTACATATTGAAGGTATTTGTACTTGCTAGTCGATAACTAGTATTCACAAACCATTATCTTCCAACCTGACCATTTGTGACTCGTGTTATGAGTTCTAAAAGTTTACCACACTTAGTGACATTATTTGGTCATGGTCAGTGACATATGCCTAGTTTGGTTCATCATCGTGCATGGTCTCCACACCGTGCCACAACGTATTGAAGCCCCTTGTGCTTGCTATTTGATACCTGGTGTTCCCAAACCATTGCTTCCCCCTCTGACCATTTGCGACTCGTATTATCAGCTGTCAACGTTGACCACACACAATGGAATTCTTTGCTCAAAGGCAGTATATATGCCTACTTTGGTCGGTCATTGTGCATGGTAGCCACACCGTGCTACTACTGATTGACGGTCGTTGTACTTGGTAGATGAGAACCAATATTCCCATAGCATTGTTTCCTCTCCTAACCGTTTGTGAACCGTGTTATGGTTGGTCAATGTTGACCACCCATATTGAAAGTCTCTGGTCATGATCAGTGACATATGCCTAGTTTGGTTGTTTCGTGTGCATATTAGCCACACTCTGCCGCTACGTATTGAAGTTCTTTGTCCTTTCTAGTCAATACATAGGCTTCCCAAACCATTGTCTCTCCCTCTGACCATTTGTGACTCGTGTTATGAGTTGTCAATGTTGATTACACATAGTGGACTTATTCGGTCGTAGTCAGTGACGTATGCATCCTTTGGTTGGTCACTGTGCACGCTAGCCATACCGTGCCACTTCTTGTTGAAGGTCTTTGTACTTGCTGGTTGATAACCATTGTTCCCAACTCATTGTTTTCCCCTCTGACCATTTGTGACTCGTTTTATGCGTTTTCAACGCTGACCACATGAAGTGAAATTTGTTGGTCATGGTTAGTGACATCTGCATACTTTGGTTGGTCACTGTGCATTGTAGCCACATTGTGCCACTACATATTAAAGGTTTTTGTACTTGCTAGTCGATAACTAGTATTCACAAACCATTATATTCCACCCTGACCATTTGTGACTCGTGTTATGAGTTGTCAAAGTTTACCACACTTAGTGGCATTATTTGGTCATGGTTTGTGACATATGCCTACTTTGGTTGGTCATCGTGTATGGTCTCCACACCGTGCCACAACGTATTCAATCCCCTTGTGCTTGCTATTTGATACCTGGTGTTCCCAAACCATTGCTTCCCCCTCTGACCATTTGTGACTCGTATTATGAGTTGTCAACGTTGACCACACACAGTAGATTTCTTTGCCAAAAGGCAGCATATATGTCTACTTTGGTCGGTCATTGTGCATGGTAGCCACACCGTGCTACTACTGATTGACGGTCATTGTACTTGGTAGTTGAGAACCAATATTCCCATAGCATTGTTTCCTCTCCTGACCGTTTGTGACTCGTGTTATGGTTGGTCATTGTGCATGGTAGCCACACCGTGCTACTGCTGACTGCAGGTCGTTGTACTTGGTTGTTGGTATCCACTATTCCCAACCCATTGTTTCCCCCTCCAATAATTCGTGATCCATATCATGGGTTGTCAACGTTGACCACACATAGTAAAAGTATTTGGTCATGGTAAGTGGCACATGCTTAATCTGGTTGGTCATTGTGCATGGTAGCCACACCGTTCCACTACTTGTTGAAATTCTTTGCACTTGCTAGTCAATAAATAGCAAAAGGTTTCTCCCTTTGACACCAGGTCGGTTTTTGTTGATTTGTTACACGTAGGTGCCTTCAGTGGAATACTCCCTCCCACCCCCCTAGAGGGATGTTCCGTGGACGACCTGGAGGACAGATTTGCGACCGCATTATGACACCCCCCCCCTATCCCCCCACGGCTTAGGCTCGAAGGTAGAGTTGAGGTATCACAACACGGCAGCCCCCCCCCCAGGTCGCGAGCCTATTCTATATTGCGCGTACGAGGATTCAAACCTAGGACCTACCGCTCCAGAATCTAACTCTATAAGCACTGAGCCAACTCACACGGCGTTCATATGATGTCCAAATGACATTACAAGGGTTCATACGTGTAAAGGGCATTAAATAAGGGGGTGTAAGATTGGAGGGTAGCTTTCAAAGTTATGAATGATAACAAAGTTAGTTTATTCATAAAGAATTGACGCAGACGGAATTTCAGATTATGCAACTTCGAGCTTGAATAACCTCTCAACCATTGCTCTGATTGACCAGCCGTAAGAAGGAAAGTTGACAACACACTGTGAAACCATTTTCATGATATTCAGTGACATAAGAATACTTTGGTTGGTCATTGTGCATGGTAGCCACACCGTGCCACCACTTATCGAAGGTCTTTGTACTTGCTAGTCAATACCACGTATTCCAAAACCATTGTTTCTCCCTCTGCCCATTTTGTACTTGTATTATGAGTTGTGAACGTTGACCACACACACTAAACTTCTTTGGTCATGAGCATTGATGTATGCCTACTTGGATAGGTCATTGTGCACGGTAGCCACACCGTGCCAATACACACGAAAGATATTTGTACTTCCTAGAAGATACATAGCGTTTTGAAACCATTGCTTCCCCCTCATGTTATGGGTTGTGAACGTTGACCACCCATATTGAAATTCTTTGGTCATTGTTAGTGAAATATGCCTAGTTTGGTTTGTCACTGTCAGTGGTTACCACGTCGTGTCACTATGTATTGAAGGTCTTTGTGCTTTCTAGTTGATAGCTAGTGTTTCCAAACCATTGTTACCCCCCTCTGACTCTCAGCAACTCGTGTTGTGCGTTGTCAACGTTGACCACATGAAGTGAAATTTGTTGGTCATGGTCAGTGACATGTGCATACTTTGGTTGGTCACTGTGCATTGTAGCCACAGGGTGCCACTGCATATTGAAGGTATTTGTACTTGCTAGTCGATAACTAGTATTCACAAACCATTATCTTGCACCCTGACCATTTGTGACTCGTGTTATGAGTTGCCAAAGTTTACAACACGTGGTGACATTATTTGGTCATGGTCAGTGACATATGCCTACTTTGGTTGGACATCGTGCATGGTATCCACACTGTGGCACAGCTTATTGAAGGTCCTTGTGCTTGCTAGTTGATACATGGTGTTCCCAAACCATTGTCTCCCCCTCTGACCATTTGTGACTCCTATTATGAGTTGTCAACATTGACCACACACAGCAGATTTGTTTGGTCAAAGGCAGTACATGTGCCTACTTTGGTCGGTCATTGTGCATGGTAGCCACACTGTGCTTATAATGATTGAAGGTCGCTGTACTTGCTAGTTGAGAACTGATATTCCCAGACTATTGTTTCCCCCTCTAACCGTTTGTGACTCGTGTTGTGGTTGGTGAATGTTGACCACCCATATTGAAAATCTCTGGTCATGGTCAGTGACATATGGCTGGTTTTGGTTGTTTGGTGTGCATAGTAGCCACAACTTGCCACTACGTATTGAAGTTCTTTGTCGTTTCCAGTCAATATGTAGGGTTCCCAACCCATTGTCTCTCCCTCTGACCATTTGTGACTCGTGTTATGAGTTGTCAATGTTGACCGTAAATAGTGGACTTCTTCGTTCATAGTCAGTGAGACATGCATCCCTTGGTTGGTCACAGTGCATGCTAGCCACACCGTGCCACTACTTGTGGAAAATCTTTCTACTTGCTAGTTAATAACTAGTGTTCCCAACCCATGGTTCCCCCCTCTGACCATTTGTGACTCATATGCATACTTTGGATGGTCACTGTGCATTGAAGCCACATTGTGCCACTACATATTGAAGGTATTTGTACTTGCTAGTCAATAACTAATATCAACAAACCATTATCTTCCACACCAACCATTTGTGAGTTGTGTTATGAGTTGTCAAAGTTTACCACACTTAGTGACATTATTTGGTCATGGTTAGTGACATATGCCTACTTTGGCTGGTCATCGTGCATGGTCTCCACACCGTCCCACAATGTATTGAAGCCCCTTGTGCTTGCTATTTGATACCTGGTGTTCCCAAACCATTGTTTCCCCCTCTGACCAGTATTGACTCGTATTATGAGTTGTCAACGTTGAGCACACACAGCTGATTTCTTTGGTCAAAGGTAGTACATATGCCTACTTTGGTCGGTCATTGTGCATGGTAGCCACACCGTGCTACTACTGATTGACGGTCATTGTACTTGGTAGTTGAGAACCAATATTCCCATAGCATTGTTTCCTCTTCTGACCGTTTGTGACTCGTGTTATGGTTGGTCAATGTTGACCACCCATATTGAAATTCTCTGGTAATGATCAGTGACATATGCCTAGTTTGGTTGTTTGGTGTGCATATTAGCCACACCGTGCCACTACGTATTGAAGTTTGTTGTCCTTTCTAGTCGATACATAGGCTTCCCAAACCATTGTCTCTCCCTCTGACCATTTGTGACTCGTGTTATGAGTTGTCAATATTGACCACACATAGTGGACTTATTCTGTCGTAGTCAGTGACGTATGCATACTTTGGCTGGTCACTGTGCACGCTAGCCATACGGTGCCACTGCTTGTTGAAGGTCTTTGTACTTGCTAGTTGATAACTAGTGTTCCCAACGCATTGTTTTCCCCTCTGACCATTTGTGACTCGTGTTATGCGTTTTCAACGTTGACCACATGAAGTGAAATTTGTTAGTCATGGTTAGGGACATATGCATACTTTGGTTGGTCACTGTGCATTGAAGCCACATTGTGCCACTATATATTGAAGGTATTTGTACTTGCTAGTCGATAACTAGTATTCACAAACCATTATCTGCCACCCTGACCATTTGTGACTCGTGTTATGAGTTGTCAAAGTTTACCATACTTTGTGACATTATTTGGTCATGGTCAGTGACATATGCCTACTTTGGTTGGTCATCGTGCATGGTCTCCACACCGTGCCACATCATATTGAAGCCCCTTGTGCTTGCTATTTGATACTTGGTATCCCCAAACCATTGTTTCCCCCTCTGACCATTTGTGACTCATATTATGAGTTGTCAACGTTGACCACACAGAGCAGATTTCTTTGGTCAAAGGCAGTACATATGCCTACTTTGGTCAGTCATTGTGCATGGTAGCCACACCGTGCTACTACTGACTGACGGTTGTTGTACTTGGTATTTGAGAACCGATATTCCCATAGCATTGTTTTCTCTGCAGACCGTTTGTGACTCGTGTTATGGTTGGTCAATGTTGACAACCCATATTGAAATTCTCCGGTCATGACCAGTGACATATGCCTAGTTTGGTTGTTTGGTGTGCATATTAGCCACACCGTGCCACTACATTTTGAAGTTCATTGTCCTTTCTAGTCAATACATAGGCTTCCCAACCCATTGTCTCTCCCTCTAACCATTTGTGACTCGTGTTATGAGTTGTCAATGTTGACCACACATAGTGGACGTATTCGGTCGTAGTCAGTAACGTATGCATCCTTGGAATGGTCACTGTGCACGCTAGCCATACCGTGCCACTACTTGTTGAAGGTCGTTGTACTTGCTAGTTGATAACTAGTGTTCCCAACCCATTGTTTCCCCCTCTGACCATTTGTGACTCGTGTTATGCGTTTTCAACGTTGACCACATGAAGTGAAATTTGTTGGTCATGGTTAGTGACACATGCATAATTTGGTTGGTCACTGTGCATTGAAGCCACACAGTGCCACTACACATTGAAGGTATTTGTACTTGCTAGTTGATAACTAGTGTTCCCAACCCATTGTTTCCCCCTCTGACCATTTGTGACTCGTGTTATGCGTTTTCAACGTTGACCACATGAAGTGAAATTTGTTGGTCATGGTTAGTGACACATGCATAATTTGGTTGGTCACTGTGCATTGAAGCCACACAGTGCCACTACACATTGAAGGTATTTGTACTTGCTAGTCGATAACTAGTATTTACAAACCATTATCTTCCACCCTGACCATTTGTGACTCGTGTTATGAGTTGTCAAAGTTTACCACACCTAGTGACATTATTTGTGTCACAAACCGGCCCCCAGGTGGAGGCAGTTCCAATGTGCCCCGACGGGTCTTCTGCGTTAACGGATATGTTTTGTGCGGGTTCTGAGTCTGAGCGTGAGCTTTCTGGTCGCCTCACGCTATGTTTCTGGGAGTTGAAGGCATTTGCGAGACAGTCACTTTTGCGAAGGGAAGAACGCGATTTTGCATTTTTGTGAACATGGACATGATCTGAACATTTGTAGGGCTCGTCATGGGCTCTCCAACGCACCAAACGGTGTGCGATTTGGATCACCGAAGCTCCCGCTACGTCATCCAAAGCGCAGCACCCCAAATCAGCCGCTCAGTCGGCGGCGCGCACCACGTCGCCCGCCGAGGCGCCCTCACACATCAAGGACCCATCAGAACGCCATTCTGGACGCGCAGATGTCCCTACGCGTAGTGGCGGTGCCCCTCGCGCCTTTGGGGTCTGTTTCGATGAGTTAATCATCGAGTTTGGTGATGGGGATTGACGTGGGTCGAAACCTGTTCGCGGACCTCCAGTCTGAATTTTGACCAAGTCCCCGAGTAACAAACTGTACTACTGAGTTTCGGACTCCGAGCCAGGATTTTGGCTGTCCCTCAGTAAGAAACTGCACTCCTGAAATCCGGCCGATCATCCACCGGACGCCTCGGCAGACCTTCCGGAGCAAACTCCCCAGATGGCATTTTGTTACTCGTTCCGGTCGATTATTCACCGGAAGTCGAACCGCGGCCGGCTCCCAGAACCGTTGCGCACACCCCAACTTTGGAAGCCCATATCTCCCTCGATACTAGTTCGATTCCGGTGAAACAACTTCCACTCGATTTAGCAACTCGTCAACTTTCAGGGGCAATCCTGCATTTTAAGATCCGAACAATTTTCAAGTCTCCAGATCCGTCGACGAGGAATTTCCCCTCTCTGGCGGCTCGTCAGCGCCTCCCGGCGCCGCACTTGGGCATGCAGAGGGGCAAATCTTCAACATTCTCCCCCTTGCACCTGCCATGCCCGCTGCTCCTGCCTGCTCTCGCTCATCTTCCGCTGCACCCTCCAGCCCATCATAGCTGGTCATCCCAAGTCCAGCCACGCTCAATGCGTGCCGGTCCACAGGTTGCGCTTTGGTCAAGCAATCTGCAAGCATGTTGTGCGTGCTGCAGTGTTGCAGCACCACCTGCCCCTTTTCAACCATGTCCCGTGTGTAATGATAACGCACGTCAATGTGCTTCGACCTCCTGTGCTGCGTCGGGTTGTTGGTCTGCGAGATTGAGCCAGTGTTCTCCTCTTGCACCACCGTAGGCTCCTGCTGCGACACGCCCAGCTCCCCCAGCAACCTGCGGAGCCACACCGCCTCCTTGACCGCCTCAGCCAGCGCGATGTACTCTGCTTCCACTGTGGAGGTGGCAACGCAGTCTTGCTTTCTGCTGCACCACGAGACCGCTGCACCAGCGAGGAAGAACACGTAGCTGGATGTGGACTTCTGCTTGCCTACATCACCAGCGTATTCTGCATCCGTGTAGCAGACCAGACGCAAAGGGTCCGCCCGCCCCTTGCCGTCGAACGTCAAGCACGCATGCCGCATCGCTTGCAGGTAGCGGAGGATGCGCTTGGCCGCCTGCCAGTGTAGTAGCCCTGGATCGGCCACGTACCTGCTCACTTGGCCCACCCCGTAGGCCAGGTCTGGTCGAGTCGCCACCATGGCGTACATGAGGCTGCCCACCGCCGATTGGTAGGGTACCCCTGCCATATCCTCCCGCTCTTTTTTTGTCTGCGGCGCCATTGCCGCACTCAGTTCACAGGTCGTGGAGACGGGACTGCCAACTGGTTTGCAGTCCTCCATGCCGTACCGCTTCAGCACCTCGGCCGCGTATTTGGCATGCCCCAGCTCAAGCGTGCGCGCCCTCCGGTTCCGCGTGATGCTCACCACGAGGTAGTACTCCAGCTCCCCCATGTCCGACACCTGGAATCTGCTGCTCAGTTGCTCTTTCGGCCGCTGTAGGCTTGGCAGGTCCGTCGAGCACACAATCAGGTCGTCCACGTAGAGTGCAACGATCTGATGGAGCTGTTTGTCGCGCCGCACGTATACGCTGTGATCTGCTTCACAGCGCTTAAAGCCGAGTTGTGCCATGAAGCTGTCCATCTGTTGGTACAAGCATCTGGGCGACTGTTTTAGCCCGTACAAGGACTTCCGCAGCTTACACACCTTGCCCTCCGGCGCCTCCACCCCCTCCGGCACCTCCATGTAGATCTCTTTGTCTATGATGCCATTGAGGAAGGCCGTCTTTACGTCCATTTGGTGGAGCTCCATGTCCTTCGCGGCCGCCACCGCAAGGATCACCCGGATGCTTGTGAACATGGCAACGGGAGAAAACGTCTCATTGTAGTCCTCCCCCTTACGCTGTGCGTACCCTTTCGCCACCAGCCGCGCCTTGTACTTGTCAACCACACCTTCCTTTGTGAACTTGGTCTTGAAGACCCACTTTGAGCCNCTATGATGCCATTGAGGAAGGCCGTCTTTACGTCCATTTGGTGGAGCTCCATGTCCTTCGCGGCCGCCACCGCAAGGATCGCCCGGATGCTTGTGAACTTGGCGACGGGAGCAAACGTCTCATCGTATTGCTCCCCCTTACGCTGTGCGTAACCTTTTTCCACCAGCCGCGCCTTGTACTTGTCAACCACACCTTCCTTTGTGAACTTGGTCTTGAAGACCCACTTTGAGCCAATGACCTTGGCATCTTTCGGCCTGTCAACCAGCTCCCACGTATCATTTTTCGTGATGGACGCCAGCTCAGATTTGATGGCTGCGTCCCATTGATCCCCTTCCGGTCGTGCAAGCGCCTCTTGCACGGTAGTCGGCTCCGTTGACGCAGCCAGATGCACCGCGTCATGCCAATCCATCGACCGGTGCTTGCGTCGAAGCACTTCCCCGCTTTTCGCTGCCTCCCACTGTGGCGCGGTAGTTTTGGTGGCGCATCGTCACTCTGCTGCGATCCCTCCGACTCAGCACGCTCCGGTGAATCATCAACCAGATGGCTCCCCGAGGATCTCTCTCGCTCCGGCAAAACATCGCCCGGACGGACGGCGCGTCCAGTGGAATTTCCACCAACGCCCGTTGCACACTTTGCCGGGAGTGCGCGCATTGGCACCCTTGGTGCCTCATCCGCCGGTTCCTTCCGGTGGATCTCCTCATCAGCTTGATCGTCACCAGAGTCCTCCACTTCGGCTGCCACGGCTGGTGCACCGTCACGCTCTGATGCCGCATCCTCAACTTCGGCGTCCGCCGGCTCCTTCTCATAGTCAAGGAGCTGGAACCACTCCCCTGTCTTTGGGGAGTCCACCACGCCCACTTCGTTGCTGCTGACGTAACTCTGCTGCTCGTCAAACTCGACGTCTCGGCTGCGGATTATCTCCCCCTTGCGCATGTTGTAGAGCCTGTACGCCTTTTGCGCGCTCTCATAGCCAAGGAAGAGATACGAATTTGCCCGCGGCTCTTGCTTGCTGTCGCGCCTCTGCGCAGCCTGCACCATCGCGTGCGCCTTGTACCCGAATACTTTCAGGTGTGCCACACTTGGCTTGCGCCCGCTCCAAACCTCCTACGGCGTCTTCCAGCCGCTCTTCCCCTTCAGCACCGCTGTAAGAGTGAGGTTGATGGTGTAGCTCACCGTACGCACAGCTTCCGCCCAGAAGCTCCGCGGCAATTCCGCATCCACCAACATGGTCCGTATCATGTTCAGCAGCGTCAGCTTCGCTCGCTCCGCCATGCCATTTGACTGAGGCAAATACGGCGTAGTTTGTTGCCATTTTATACCTTGCTGCTTCATCCACCCCCTACAGCCCACATACTCTCTGCCGTTGTCGCTGCGTAGCGCTCTGACCTTCCGGCCAGTCTGCCTCTCCACCGCGGCGACATACTCCTTCAGCCGGTCCAGGACCTCGCCTTTCCGCTTCATGAACTACACGAAGAGTTTTTTGCTGTAGTCATCAATGAAGGTGACGAAGTAACATGCGCCGCTCTTTGACGCCATCTTGAATGGTCCGCACACGTCGCTGTGCACGACCTCTAGCAGGTCTGAGGCGCGATTCACGTTCTCGTTAAACGGTCTGCGCCGTGCCTTGCCCAAAATGCAAGGCTCGCACTCTTTGTGCACTGCTGCATCTGTCGCCTCTTCCGCACCGTTGATGACGAGGCCGCATACCAGCTCCCGCTTCGCCATCTCCTTCACGACAGCGGGTGAGGAATGCCCCAGTTGTCGGTGCCAGAGCTCCAGATCAGCTCCCCCTCCTTTGGCCAGGTTGAAGGTGCGTTCCTGCGCATCTCCTGAATCTGTCGCCGCGGGGATCACCTTGGTCTCCACGATGTAGAGGCCTACCTCGCGCTTAGCCTCCAACACGGTCGCACCGCCACCGTCCTTCCGCACAACTGCCCCTCTTCTCCTGGAGAGCACCTCGTACCCCTTGTGAGTCAGGCGGCTGACACTTAGGATGTCAGCCAAGCCAGGTACGTGCTGCACGTTCTTGATCACGCACTGCACCCGCTTCCCACCAACCACCACCTCCACGTCCACGTCTCCTTGGCCAGCCTGACCGTTTGTGACTCGTGTTATGGTTGGTCAACGTTGACCACCCTTAATGAAATTCTCTGGTCATGATCACTGACATATGCCTAGTTTGGTTGTTTGGTGTGCATATTAGCCACACCGTGCCACTACGTATTGAAGTTCTTTCTCCTTTCTAGTCAATACATAGGCTTCCCAAACCATTGTCTCTCCCTCTGATCATTTGTGACTCGTGTTATGAGTTTTCAATGTTGACCACACATAGTGGACTTATTCATTCCTTCTCAGTGACGTATGCATTATTTGGTTGGTCACTTTGCACGCTAGCCATACCGTGCCACTGCTTGTTGAAGGTCTTTGTACTTGCTGGTTGAGAACTAGTGTTCACAACCCATTGTTTCCCCCTCTGACCATTTGTGAATCGTGTTATGCGTTATCAACGTTGACCACATGAAGTGAAATTTGTTGGTCATGGTTAGTTACATATGCATACATTGGTTGGTCACTGTGCATTGTAGCCACATTGTGCCACTACATATTGAAGGTGTTTGTACTTGCTAGCCAGTAACTAGTATTCACAAACCATTATCTTCCACCCTGACCATTTGTGACTGGTGTTATGAGTTGTCAAAGTTTACCACACTCAGTGGCATTATTTGGTCATGGTCAGTGACATATGCCTACTCTGGTTGGTCATCGTGTATGGTCTCCACACCGTGCCACAACGTATTGAAGCCCCTTGTGCTTGCTGTTTGATACCTGGTGTTCCCAAACCATTGCTTCCCCCTCTGACCATTTGTGACTCGTATTCTGAGTTGTCAACGTTGACCACACACAGCGGAATTCTTTGCTCAAAGGCAGTATATATGTCTACTTTGGTCGGTCACTGTGCATGGTAGCCACACCGTGCTACTACTGATTGACGTTCATTGAACTTGGTAGTTGAGAACCAATACTCCCATAGCATTGTTTCCTCTCATAACCGTTTGTGACTCGTGTTATGGTTGGTCAATATTGACCACTCATATTGAAATTCTCTGGTCATGATCAGTGACATATGCCTAGTTTGGTTGTTTGGTGTGCATATAAGCCACACCGTGCCACTACGTATTGATGTTCTTTATCCTTTCTAGTCAATACATATGCTTCCCAAACCATTGTCTCTCCCTCTGACCATTTGTGACTTGTGTTATGAGTTGTCAATGTTGACCATACATAATGGACTTATTCGGTCGTAGTCTGTGACGTATGCATCCTTTGGTTGGTCACTGTGCACGCTAGCCATACCGTGCCACTGCTTGTTGAGAGTCTTTGTACTTGCTAGTTGATGACTAGTGTTCCCAACGCATTGTTTTCCCCTCTGACCATTTATGACTCGTGTTATGCGTTCTCAGCGTTGACCACATGAAGTGAAATTTGTTGGTCATGGTTAGTGACATCTGCATACTTTGGTTGGTCACTCTGCATTGAAGCCACATTGTGCCACTACATATTGAAGGTATTTGTACTTGTTAGTCGATAAATAGTATTCACTAACCATTATCTTCCACCCTGACCATTTGTGACTCGTGTTATGAGTTGTCAAAGTTTACCACACTTGGTGACATTATTTGGTCATGGTCAGTGACATATGCTTACTTTGGTTGGTCATCGTGCATGGTCTCCACACCGTGCCACGGCGTATCGAAGCCCCTTGTGCTTGCTATTTGATACTTGGTGTTCCCAAACCATTGTTTCCCCCACTGAACAGTTGTGACTCGTATTATGAGTTGTCAACGTTGACCACACACAGCGGATTTCTTTGGTCAAAGGCAATACATATGCCTAGTTTGGTCGGTCATTGTGCATGGTCACCACACTATGCTACTACTGACTGAATTTCGTTGTACTTGGTAGTTGAGAACCGACATTCCCATAGAATTGTTTGCTCTCCTGACTGTTTGTGACTCGTGTTATGGTTGCTCAACGTTGACCACCCTTATTGAAGTTCTCTGGTCATGATTGGTGACATATGCCTACTTTGGTTGTTTGGTGTGCATATTAGCCACACCGTACCACTACGTATTGAAGTTATTTGTCCTTTCTAGTCAATGCATAGGCTTCCCAAACCATTGTCTCTCCCTCTGATCATTTGTAACTCGTGTTATGGTTTGTCAATGTTGACCACACATAGTGGACTTATTCAGTCGTAGTCAGTGACGTATGCATCCTTTGGTTGGTCACTGTGCATGCTAGCCATACCGTGCCACTGCTTGTTGAAGGTCTTTGTACTTGCTGGTTGATAACTAGTGTTTACAATCCATTGTCTCCCCTTCTGACCATTTGTGAATCGTGTTATGTGTTTTCAACGTTGACCACATGAAGTGAAATTTGTTGGTCATGGTTAGTGACATGCATACTTTGGTTGGTCACTCTGCATTGTAGCCACATTGTGCCACTACATATTGAAGGTGTTTGTACTTGCTAGTCGATAACTAGTATTCACAAACCATTATCTTCCACCCTGACCATTTGTGACTCGTGTTATGAGTTGTCAAACTTTATCACACTTAGTGGCATTATTTGGTCATGGTTTGTGACATATGCCTACTTTGGTTGGTCATCGTGCATGGTCTCCACACCGTGCCACAACGAATTGAAGCCCCTTGTGCTTGCTATTTGACACCTGGTGTTCCCAAACCATTGCTTCCCCCATCGGACCATTTGTGACTCGTATAATGAGTTGTCAACGTTGACCACACACAGCGGATTTCTTTGGTCAAAGGCAGTACATATGCCTACTTTGGTCGGTCATTGTGCATGGTAGCCACACCGTGCTACTACTGATTGATGGTCATTGTACTTGGTAGTTGAGACCCAATATTCCCATAGCATTGTTTCCTCTCCTGACCGTTTGTGACTCGTGTTATGGTTGGTCAATGTTGACCACCCATATTGAAATTCTCCGGTCATGATCAGTGACATATGCCTAGTTTGGTTGTTTGGTGTGCATATTAGCCACACCGTGCCACTACGTATTGAAGTTCTTTGTCCTTTCTAGTCAATACATTGGCTTCCCAAACCATTGTCTCTCCCTCTGACCATTTGTGACTCGTGTTATGAGTTGTCAATGTTGACCACACATAGTGAACTTATTCAGTTTTAGTCAGTAAAGTATGCATCCTTTGGTTGGTCACTGTGCACGCTAGCCATATTGCACCACTGCTTGTTGAAGGTATTTGTACTTGCTAGTTGAAAACTAGTGTTCCCAACCCATTGTTTTCCCCTCTGATCAATTGTGACTCGTGTTATGCATTTTCAACGTTGACCACATGAAGTTAAATTTGTTGGTCATGGTTCGTGACATATGCATAATTTCGTTGGTCATTGTGCATTGAAGCCACATTGTGCCACTACATATTGAAGGTATTTGTACTTGCTAGTCGATAACTAGTACTCACAAACCATTATCTTCCACCCTGACCATTTGTGACTCGTGTTATGAGTTGTCAAAGTTTACCACACTTAGTGGAATTATTTGGTCATGGTTTGTGACATATGCCTACTTTGGCTGACCATCGTGCATGGTCTCCACACCGTGCCACAACGTATTGAAGCCCCTTGTACCTGCTATTTGATACCTGGTGTTCCCAAACCATTGTTTCCCCCTCTGACCATTTGTGACTGGTATTCTGAGTTGTCAACGTTGACCACAAACAGCGGATTTCTTTGGTCAAAGGCAGTACATATGCCTACTTTGGTCGGTCATTGTGCATGGTAGCCACGCCGTGCTACTACTGACTGAAGTTCGTTGTACTTGGTAGTTGAGAACCGATATTACCATATTGTTGTTTCCTCTCCTGACTGTTTGTGAGTCGTGTTATGGTTGGTCAACATTGACCACCCATATTGAAATTCTCTGGTCACGATCAATGACATATGCCTAGTTTGGTTGTTTGGTGTGCATATTAGCCACACCGTGCCACTACGTATTGAAGTTATTTGTCCTTTCTAGTCGATACACAGGCTTCTCAAACCATTGTCTCTCCCTCTGACCATTTGTGACTCGTGTTATGAGTTGTCAATGTTGACCACACATAGTGGACTTATTCGGCCGTAGTCAGTGACGTATGCATCCTTGGGCTGGTCACTGTGCACGCTAGCCATACCGTTCCACTACTTGTTGAAGGTCTTTGTACTTGCTAGTTGATAACTAGTGTTCCCAACCCATTGTATTCCCCCCTGAACAATAGTGACTCGTGTTATGCGTTTTCAACTTTGACCACATGAAGTGAAAGTTGTTGGTCATGGATAGTGACATATGCATAATTTGGTTGGTCACTGTGCATTGTAGCCACACGATGCCACTACATATCGAAGGTATTTGTACTTGCTAGTCGATAACTAGTATCCACAAACCATTATCTTGCACCCTGACCATTTGTGACTCGTGTTATGAGTTGTCAAAGTTTACAACACTTAGTGACATTATTTGGTCATGGTCAGTGACATATGCCTACTTTGGTTGGACACCGTGCATGGTATCCACACCTTGGCACAACTTGTTGAAGGTCCTTGTGCTTGCTAGTTGATACCTGTTGTTCCCAAACCATTGTCTCCCCCTCTGACCATTTGTGACTCCTATTATGCGTTGTCAACATTGACCACACACAGCAGAATTCTTTGGTCAAAGGCAGTACATGTGCCTACTTTGATTGGTCATTGTGCATGGTAGCCACACCGTGCTTATAATGATTGAAGGTCGTTGTACTGCCAGTTGAGAACTGATATTCCCAGACCATTGTTTCCCCCTCTGACTGTTTGTGACTCGTGCTGTGGTTGGTGAATGTTGACCACCCATATTGAAAATCTCTGGTCATGGTCAGTGACATATGCCTGGTTTGGTTGTTTATCGTGCATAGTAGCCACAACGTGCCACTACGTATTGAAGTTTTTTGTCGATTCCAGTCGATATATAGGGTTCCCAAACCATTGTCTCTCCCTTTGACCATTTGTGACTTGTGTTATGAAATGTCAGTGTTGACTGTACATAGTGGACTTCTTCGGTCATAGTCTGTGACACATGCATCATTTGGTTGGTCACTGTGCATGCTAGCCACACCTTGCCAGGACTTGCTGAAAATCTTTCTACTTGCTAGTTAATAACTAGTGTTCCCAGCCCATGGTTCCCCCCTCTGACCATTTGTGACTCATGTTATGAGTTTTCAACGTTGACCACACACTGTGAAATCCATTTGGTCATGGTTAGTGACATATGCCTACTTTGGTTTGTCACTGTACATGGTTACCACGCCGTTTCACTACGTATCGAAGGTCTATGTGCTTTCTGGTTGATAGGTAGTGTTCCCAAACCGTTGCTACCCCCTCTGAAAATCTGTGACTCGTGTTGTGAGTTGTCAACATTGACCACATGAAGTGAAATTATTTTGTCATGGTTAGTGACATATGCATACTTTGGTTGGTCACTGTGCATTGAAGCCACATTGTGCCACTACATATTGAAAGTATTTGTACTTGCTAGTCGGTAACTAGTACCCACAATTCATTATCTTCCACCCTGACCATTTGTGAGTCGTGTTATGAGTTGTCAAAGTTTACTACACTTAGTGACATTATTTGGTCATGGTTAGTGACATATGCCTACTTTGGCTGGTCATCGTGCATGGTCTCCACACCGTGCCACAATGTATTGAAGCCCCTTGTGCTTGCTACTTGATACCTGGTGTTCCCAAACCATCGTTTCCCCCTCTGACCATTTGTGACTCGTATTATGAGTTGTCAGCGTTGACCACACACAGCGGATTTCTTTGGTCTAAGGCAATACATATGCCTACTTTGGCTGGTCATTGTGCATGGTAGCCACACCGTGCTACTACTGATTGAAGGTCGTTGTACTTGGTAGTTGAGAACCGATATTCCCATAGCATTGTTTCCTCTCCTGACCGTTTGGGACTCGTGTTATGGTTGGTCAACGTAGACCACCCATATTGAAATTCTGTGGTCATGATCAGTGACATATGCCTAGTTTGGTTGTTTGGTGTGCATATTAGCCACACCGTGCGACTACGTATTGAAGTTATTTGTCCTTCATAGTCAATACATAGGCTTCCCAAACCATCGTCTCTCCCTCTGACCATTTGTGACTCGTGTTATGAGTTGTCAATGTTGACCACACATAGTGGACTTATTCGGTCGTAGTCAGTGACGTATGCATCCTTGGGTTGGTCATTGTGCACGCTTGCCATACCGTGCCACTGCTTGTTGAAGGTCTTTGTACTTGCTAGTTGATAACTAGTGTTCCCAACCCATTGTTTTCCCCTTTGACCATTTGTGACTCGTGTTATGCGTTTTCGACGTTGACCACATGAAGTTAAATTTGTTGGTCATGGTTAGTGACATATGCATAACTTGGTTGGTCACTGTGCATTGAAGCCATACCGTGCCACTACATATTGAAGGTATTTGTACTTTCTAGTCAATAACTAGTATTCACAAACCATTATCTTCCACCATCACCATTTGTGACTCGTGTTATGAGTTGTCAAAGTTTACCACACTTAGTGGCATTATTTGGTCATGGTTTGTGACATATGCCTACTTTGGTTGGTCATC
>SZWC01000261.1:19828-58245 GCA_023375785.1 Penium margaritaceum | reverse complement strand
TCACACTTTGGCACTAGAGCGTCACACTTTGGCACTAGAGTATCACACTTTGGCACTAGAGATTCAGACTTTGGCACTAGAGCCTCGCACTTTGGCACTAGAGCGTCACACTTTGGCACTAGAGCGTCACACTTTGGCACTACAGCGTCACACGTTGGCACTAGAGCGTCCCACTTTGGCACTAGAGCGTCACACTTTGGCACTAGAGGGTCACACTTTGGCACTAGCGCTTCGAACTTTGGCACTTGAGCGTCACACTGTGGCACTAGACATTCACACTTTGGCACTAGAGCGTCACACTTGGGCACTAGAGTGTCACACTTTGGCACTAAAGCATCACACTTTTGCAATACAGCGTCACACTTTGGAACTACAGCGTCACACGTTAGCACTAGAGCTTCACACTTTGGTACTCGAGTATCGCACTTTGGCACAAGAGCATCCTATTTTGACACTTGAGCATCACACTTTGGCACTAGAGCTTCACACCTTGGCACTAGAGCGTCCCACTTCGGCACTACAGTTCCACACTTTGGCACTAGAGCGTCACACTTTGACACTAGAGCGTCACACATTGGCACTAGAGCGTCATACTTTGGCAATAGAGCTTCACACTTTGGCACTAGAGCGTCACTCCTTGGAACTAGAGCGTCACAGTTTGGCACTAGAGTATTGAATTCTGGCACTAGAGCGTCACAGTTTAGCAATAGAGCGTCACACTTTTGCAATATAGTGTCGCACTTTGGAACTAGAGCGTCACACTTTGGCACTGGAGCGTCACACTTTGGTACCAGAGCGCCATACTTTGGCACTAGAGCATCACAATTTGGCACTAGAGATTCACACTTTGGCACTAGAGCGTCACACGTTAGTACTATAGTGTCACACTTCGGCAATAGAGTGCACACCATGGCACTCAAGCTTCAACCTTTGGCACTAGAGCGTCACACTTTGGCACTAGAGCGTCACACTTTGGCACTAGAGCATCACACTGTGGAACTAGAGCTCCAAATGTTGGCACAAGAGCTTCACAATTTGGCACTAGAGCGTCTTACTTTGGCACTAGAGCGTCACACATTTGGCACTAGAGCATCACACTTTGGCACTAGACCTTCACACTTTGGCACTAGAACGTCACACTTTGGCACTAGATCGTCACACTTTGGCACGAGAGCGTCACACTTTGGCACTGGAGTTTTATACTATGGTACTAGAGCGTCACACTTTGGCACTAGAGCATCCCAGTTTGGCACTAGATCGCCAGACTTTGGCACTAGAGCGTCACACTTTGGCACTTGAGCGTCACACTTTGGCACTAGAGCTTCACACTTTGGCACTAGAGCGTCATAATTTGGCACTAGGGCTTTACACTTTGGTACCAGATCGTTACACTTTGGCTTTAGAGCTTCACACGTTGGCACTGGAGCGTCACAGTTGAGAACTAGAGCGTCACACTTTGGCACTAGAGCATCACACATTGGCACTAGAGCTTCACATGTTGGCAATAGAGTTGCAAACTCTGGCACTAGAGCAACACACTTTGGCACTAGAGCGTCACACTTTGACACAAGACATTCATACCCTGGCACTAGAGCTTTACACTTTGGCACTAGACCGTCACACGTTGGCACTAGAGCATTGCAATTTGGCACTACAGTGTCCTAATTTGATACTAGAGCGTCACCCTTTGGCACAAGAGCGTCATACCTTGGGACTAGAGCGTCACACTTTGGCACTAGAGCATCACACTTTGGCACTAGAGCATCACACTTTGGCACTAGAGTGTCACACTTTTGCACTAGAGCGTCACACTCTGGCAGTAGCGCTTCACACTTTGGCACGAGAGCGTCACAGTGTGGCACTAGACCTTCACACTTTGGCACTGGAGCGTCACACTTGGGCACTAGGGCATCACACTTTGGCACTAAAGCGTCACGCGTTTCCAATACAGCGTCACACTTTGGCACTAGAGCGTCACACGTTGGCACTAGAGCTTCACACTTTGGCACTCGAGCGTCACACTTTGGTACAACAGAATCACATTTTGACACTCGAGGATCTCACTTTGGCACTAGAGCTTCACACCTTGGCACTAGAGCGTCACACTTTGCCACTAGAGTTCCACACTTTGGCACTAGAGCATCACACTTTTACACTAGAGCGTCACACATTGGCACTAGAGCGTCACACTTTGGCACTAGAGCTTCACACCTTGGCACTAGAGCGTCACACTTTGCCACTAGAGTTCCACACTTTGGCACTAGAGCATCACACTTTTACACTAGAGCGTCACACATTGGCACTAGAGCCTCACACTTTGGCAATAGAGCTTCACACTTAAACACTAGAGCGTCACTCCTTGGAACTAGAGCGTCACACTCTGGCACTCTAGTGTCACAAATTGGCACTGGAGCATCACACTTTGGCACTAGAGTCTCGAATTCTGGCACTAGAGCGTCATATTTTCGCAATAGAGCGTCACATTTTGGCAATAGAGTGTCGCACTTTGGAACTAGAGCGTCACACTTTGGCACTAGAGCGTCACACTCTGGTACGGGAGCGCCATACTTTGGCACTAGAGCATCACACTTTGGCAATAGAGATTCACACTTTGGCACTATAGCGTCACACGTTGGCACTAGAGTGTCACACTTTGGCACTAGAGTGCACACTTTGGCACTAGAGCTTCAACCTTTGGCACTAGAGCGTCACACTTTGGGACTAGAGCGTCACACTTTGGCACTAGAGCATCATACTGCGGAACTAGAGCTCCAAATGTTGGCATTAGAGCGTCACAATTTGGCACTAGAAAGTTTTACTTTAGCACTAGAGCGTCACACGTTTGGCACCAGAGCATCACACTTTGGCACTATACATTCACAGTTTGGCACTAGAACATCACACTTTGGCACTAGATCGTCACACTTTCGCACGAGAGCGTCACACTTTGGCACTAGAGTTTCATACTTTGGTACTAGAGTGTCACACTTTGGCATTAGAGGGTCCCAGTTTGGCACTAGATCGTCACACTTTGGCACTAGAGCGTCACACTTTGGCACTTGAGCGTCACAATTTGGCACTAGAGCTTCACGCTTTGGCACTAGAGCGTCATACGTTGGCACTAGAGCTTCACACTTTGGCACTTGAGCGTCACACATTGGCACTAGAGCATCACACTTTTACACTAGAGCGTCACACATTGGCACTAGAGCATCACACTTTTACACTAGAGCGTCACACATTGGCACTAGAGCATCACACTTTTACACTAGAGCGTCACACATTGGCACTAGAGCATCACACTTTTACACTAGAGCGTCACACATTGGCACTAGAGCATCACACTTTTACACTAGAGCGTCACACATTGGCACTAGAGCATCACACTTTTACACTAGAGCGTCACACATTGGCACTAGAGCATCACACTTTTACACTAGAGCGTCACACATTGGCACTAGAGCATCACACTTTTACACTAGAGCGTCACACATTGGCACTAGAGCATCACACTTTTACACTAGAGCGTCACACATTGGCACTAGAGCATCACACTTTTACACTAGAGCGTCACACATTGGCACTAGAGCATCACACTTTTACACTAGAGCGTCACACATTGGCACTAGAGCATCACACTTTTACACTAGAGCGTCACACATTGGCACTAGAGCATCACACTTTTACACTAGAGCGTCACACATTGGCACTAGAGCATCACACTTTTACACTAGAGCGTCACACATTGGCACTAGAGCATCACACTTTTACACTAGAGCGTCACACATTGGCACTAGAGCATCACACTTTTACACTAGAGCGTCACACATTGGCACTAGAGCATCACACTTTTACACTAGAGCGTCACACATTGGCACTAGAGCATCACACTTTTACACTAGAGCGTCACACATTGGCACTAGAGCATCACACTTTTACACTAGAGCGTCACACATTGGCACTAGAGCATCACACTTTTACACTAGAGCGTCACACATTGGCACTAGAGCATCACACTTTTACACTAGAGCGTCACACATTGGCACTAGAGCATCACACTTTTACACTAGAGCGTCACACATTGGCACTAGAGCATCACACTTTTACACTAGAGCGTCACACATTGGCACTAGAGCATCACACTTTTACACTAGAGCGTCACACATTGGCACTAGAGCATCACACTTTTACACTAGAGCGTCACACATTGGCACTAGAGCATCACACTTTTACACTAGAGCGTCACACATTGGCACTAGAGCATCACACTTTTACACTAGAGCGTCACACATTGGCACTAGAGCATCACACTTTTACACTAGAGCGTCACACATTGGCACTAGAGCATCACACTTTTACACTAGAGCGTCACACATTGGCACTAGAGCATCACACTTTTACACTAGAGCGTCACACATTGGCACTAGAGCATCACACTTTTACACTAGAGCGTCACACATTGGCACTAGAGCATCACACTTTTACACTAGAGCGTCACACATTGGCACTAGAGCATCACACTTTTACACTAGAGCGTCACACATTGGCACTAGAGCATCACACTTTTACACTAGAGCGTCACACATTGGCACTAGAGCATCACACTTTTACACTAGAGCGTCACACATTGGCACTAGAGCATCACACTTTTACACTAGAGCGTCACACATTGGCACTAGAGCATCACACTTTTACACTAGAGCGTCACACATTGGCACTAGAGCATCACACTTTTACACTAGAGCGTCACACATTGGCACTAGAGCATCACACTTTTACACTAGAGCGTCACACATTGGCACTAGAGCATCACACTTTTACACTAGAGCGTCACACATTGGCACTAGAGCATCACACTTTTACACTAGAGCGTCACACATTGGCACTAGAGCATCACACTTTTACACTAGAGCGTCACACATTGGCACTAGAGCATCACACTTTTACACTAGAGCGTCACACATTGGCACTAGAGCATCACACTTTTACACTAGAGCGTCACACATTGGCACTAGAGCATCACACTTTTACACTAGAGCGTCACACATTGGCACTAGAGCATCACACTTTTACACTAGAGCGTCACACATTGGCACTAGAGCATCACACTTTTACACTAGAGCGTCACACATTGGCACTAGAGCATCACACTTTTACACTAGAGCGTCACACATTGGCACTAGAGCATCACACTTTTACACTAGAGCGTCACACATTGGCACTAGAGCATCACACTTTTACACTAGAGCGTCACACATTGGCACTAGAGCATCACACTTTTACACTAGAGCGTCACACATTGGCACTAGAGCATCACACTTTTACACTAGAGCGTCACACATTGGCACTAGAGCATCACACTTTTACACTAGAGCGTCACACATTGGCACTAGAGCATCACACTTTTACACTAGAGCGTCACACATTGGCACTAGAGCATCACACTTTTACACTAGAGCGTCACACATTGGCACTAGAGCATCACACTTTTACACTAGAGCGTCACACATTGGCACTAGAGCATCACACTTTTACACTAGAGCGTCACACATTGGCACTAGAGCATCACACTTTTACACTAGAGCGTCACACATTGGCACTAGAGCATCACACTTTTACACTAGAGCGTCACACATTGGCACTAGAGCATCACACTTTTACACTAGAGCGTCACACATTGGCACTAGAGCATCACACTTTTACACTAGAGCGTCACACATTGGCACTAGAGCATCACACTTTTACACTAGAGCGTCACACATTGGCACTAGAGCATCACACTTTTACACTAGAGCGTCACACATTGGCACTAGAGCATCACACTTTTACACTAGAGCGTCACACATTGGCACTAGAGCATCACACTTTTACACTAGAGCGTCACACATTGGCACTAGAGCATCACACTTTTACACTAGAGCGTCACACATTGGCACTAGAGCATCACACTTTTACACTAGAGCGTCACACATTGGCACTAGAGCATCACACTTTTACACTAGAGCGTCACACATTGGCACTAGAGCATCACACTTTTACACTAGAGCGTCACACATTGGCACTAGAGCATCACACTTTTACACTAGAGCGTCACACATTGGCACTAGAGCATCACACTTTTACACTAGAGCGTCACACATTGGCACTAGAGCATCACACTTTTACACTAGAGCGTCACACATTGGCACTAGAGCATCACACTTTTACACTAGAGCGTCACACATTGGCACTAGAGCATCACACTTTTACACTAGAGCGTCACACATTGGCACTAGAGCATCACACTTTTACACTAGAGCGTCACACATTGGCACTAGAGCATCACACTTTTACACTAGAGCGTCACACATTGGCACTAGAGCATCACACTTTTACACTAGAGCGTCACACATTGGCACTAGAGCATCACACTTTTACACTAGAGCGTCACACATTGGCACTAGAGCATCACACTTTTACACTAGAGCGTCACACATTGGCACTAGAGCATCACACTTTTACACTAGAGCGTCACACATTGGCACTAGAGCATCACACTTTTACACTAGAGCGTCACACATTGGCACTAGAGCATCACACTTTTACACTAGAGCGTCACACATTGGCACTAGAGCATCACACTTTTACACTAGAGCGTCACACATTGGCACTAGAGCATCACACTTTTACACTAGAGCGTCACACATTGGCACTAGAGCATCACACTTTTACACTAGAGCGTCACACATTGGCACTAGAGCATCACACTTTTACACTAGAGCGTCACACATTGGCACTAGAGCATCACACTTTTACACTAGAGCGTCACACATTGGCACTAGAGCATCACACTTTTACACTAGAGCGTCACACATTGGCACTAGAGCCTCACACTTTGGCACGAGAGCCTCACACTTTGGCACTAGAGCGCCAAACGTTGGCATAAGAGCGTCACTCTTTGGCACTAGAGCGTCACACTTTGGCACTAGAGCGTCACACGTTTGGCACTAGAGCATCACACTTTTGCACTAGACTGTCACACTTTGGCACTAGAACGTCACACTTTGGCAGTAGAGAGACACACATTGGCACTAGAGCGTCACACTTTGACACAAAAGCATCACACTTTGGCACTAAAGCTTCACACTCTGGCAGTAGAGCGTCACACTT
Organism: Penium margaritaceum; assembly: GCA_023375785.1. NCBI lineage: Eukaryota > Viridiplantae > Streptophyta > Zygnematophyceae > Desmidiales > Peniaceae > Penium > Penium margaritaceum. The sequence continues at coordinate 51,096 of SZWC01000261.1, read as the reverse complement.
TGGCACTAGAGCTTCACCCTTTGGCACAAGAGCGTCACACGTTGGGACTGGAGCGTCACACTTTGGCACCAGAGCGTCACACTTTGGCACTAGAGCTTCACATTTTGGCACTAGAGCGTCACACTTAGGCACTAGAGCGTCACACTTTGGCACTGGCGCTTCACACGTTGGCACTAGAGCGTCACACTGTGGCACTAGACCTTCACACTTTAGTACTAGAGCGTCACACTTTGGCACTTGAGCGTCACACATTGGCACTATAACCTCACACTTTGGCAATGGAATTTTGAATTTTGGCACTAGAGCGTCACACTTTGGCACTAGAGCGTCACACTCTTGCAATAGAGTGTCACACTTTGGAACTAGAGCGTCACACTTTGGCACTAGAGCATCACACTTTGGTACTAGAGTGTCACACTTTGGCAGTAGAGCGTCACACTTTTGCACTAGACATTCACACATTGGCACAAGAGCCTCACACTGTGGCACTAGAGTGTAACAAGTTGGCACTAGAGCGTCACACGTTGGCACTAGAGCTTCAAACGTTAGCACTAGAGCATCCGACTTTGGCACTACAGTGTCACACTTTGAAACTAGAGCGTCACAGTTTGGCACAAGAGCATCACACTTTGGCACTAGAGTTTCAAACTTTGGCACTAGAGCCTCACACTTTGGCACGAGAGCCTCACACTTTGGCACTAGAGCGTCACACTTTGGCACTAGAGCATCACACTTTGGCACTAGAGCGTCAGACTTTGGCATTAGAGCGTCACGATTTGGCACTAGAGCGTCACACTTTGGCACTAGCGCTTCACACTTTGGCACTAGAGCATCACACTAGGGCACTAGACCTTCACACTTTGGCACCAGAGCGTTACACATTGGCACTAGAGCTTCACACTTTGGCAATAGATTGTCGCACTTTGGAACTAGAGCATCACACTTTGGCAATAGATTGTCGCACTTTGGAACTAGAGCATCACATTTTGGCAATATAGCGTCACAGTTTGGTACTAGAGTGTCACACTTTGGTACTAGAGCATCACACTTTGGCACTAGAGATTCACACTTTGGCACTAGAGTGTCACACTTTGGCACTAGGGTGTCACACTTTGGCACTAGAGCGTCACACATTGGCTCTAGAGCTTCAAAATTTGGCACTAGAGTGTCAGACTTTGGCACTACAACGTCACACTTTGGCACTAGAGCGTCACACTTTGGCAGTAGAGCGTCACACTTTGGCACTAGAGTATCACACGTTGGCACTGGAGCATCACACGTTTGGCAGTAGAGAATCACACTTTGGCACTAAACCTTCACACTTTGGCACTAGAACGTCACTCTTTGGCACTAGATTGTCACAGTTTGGCAATAGAGCATCACACTTTGGGACCCGAGCTTTATATTTTGGTACTAGAGCGTCACACGCTAGCACTAGAGCATCCCACTTTGGCACTAGAGCGTCACACGTTTGCACTAGAGCGTCACATTTTGGCACTTGAGCATCACACTTTGGCACTAGAGCTTCAAACCGTGGCACTATTGCGTCATTCGTTGACACTAGAGCTTCACACATTGGCACCAGAGCATTACAATTTAGCACTAGAGCTTCACACTTTGGTACTAGAGCGTCACACTTTGGAACTAGAGCGTTACACTTTTGCAATACAGCGGCACACGTTGGCACTAGAGCATCACACGTTGGCACTAGAGTTTCGAACTTTGGCACTAGAGCGTTACACATCGGCACTAGAGCGTCACACTTTGACACAGGAGCTTCACACTTTGGCACAAGAGCTTCACACTCCGGCACTAGAGCGTCACACTTTGGCACTAGAGCATCACACTTTGGCACTAGAGCGTCACCCTTGGGCACTAGAGCGTCACCCTTTGGCACAAGAGCGTCACACTTTGGGACTAGAGCGTCACACTTTGGCACTAGAGCGTCACACTTTGGCACTAGAGCGTCACACTTTGGCACTGGCGCTTCACACTTTGGCTCTAGAGCATCACACTGTGGGACTTGAACTTCACACATTGGTACTAGAGCGTCACACTTTGGGACTAGAGCGTCACACTTTGGGACTAGAGCGTCACACTTTGGGACTAGAGCGTCACACTTTGGGACTAGAGCGTCACACTTTGGGACTAGAGCGTCACACTTTGGGACTAGAGCGTCACACTTTGGGACTAGAGCGTCACACTTTGGGACTAGAGCGTCACACTTTGGCACTAGAGCGTCACACTTTGGCACTAGAGCGTCACACTTTGGCACTGGCGCTTCACACTTTGGCTCTAGAGCATCACACTGTGGCACTTGAACTTCACACATTGGTACTAGAGCGTCACACGTTCGCACTTGAGCGTCACACATTAGCACTAGGGCCTCAGACTTTGGCACTAGAGTTTCGAACTTTGGCACTAGAGCGTCAAACTTTGGCACTAGAGCGTCACACTCTTGCAATGGAGTGTCGCACTTTGGAACTAGAGCGTCACACCTTGGCACTAGAGCGTCACACTTTGGTACTAGAGTCACACTTTGGCACTAGAGCGTCACACTTTGGGACTAGAGATTCACACTCTGGCACAAGAGCATCAGACGTTGGCACTAGAGTATAATTATTTGGTACTAGAGCGTCACAATTTGGCACTAGAGCTTCAAACTTTGGCACTATAGCGTCAGACTTTGGCAGTACAGCGTCACACTTTGGAACTAGAGCGTCACACTTTGGCACTAGAGCATCACACTTTGGCTCTAGAGTTTCAAAATTTGGCACTAGAGCCTCACACTTCAGCACTCGAGCGTCACACTGCACTAGAGCGTCAAACTGGGTACCTGCGCCTGTGCTTAGGGTACCTCCCCCTGTGCATAGGGCACCTGCGCCTGTGCTTAGGGTACGTGCTCCTGTCCCTAGGGTACCTGCGCCTGTACCTAAGGTACGTGTGCCTGTGCTTTGGGTACCTGCGCCTGTGCCTAGGGCACCTGCGCCTGTGCCTAGGGTACCTGCGCCTGTACCTAGGGTACCTGCGCCTGTGCCTCGGGTACCTGCGCCCATGTCTAGGGTACTTCTGCCTATGCCTAGGGTACCTGCGCCCGTGCATATGGTACCTGCGCCTGTGCCTAGGGTACATGCGCCTGTGCTTAGGGTACCTGCGCCTATGCCTAGTGTACATGCGCATGTGCCTTGGGTACCTGCGCATGTGCGTAGGGTACCTATGCCTGTGCCTAGGGTACCTGCGCCTGTGCCTATGGTACCTGCGCCTGTGCCTAGAGTACCTGTGCCTGTGCCTAGGGTACCTGTGCCCGTGCCCAAGTTACCCGCGCCTGTGCTTGGGATACCTGCTCCTGTGCCTAGGGTACCGACGCATGTGCCTAGGGTACCTGCACCTGTGCATAGGGTATCTGCGCCTGTGCGTAAGGTACCTGTGCCTGTACCTAGGGTACCTGCGCCTGTGCCTATGTTTCCAGCGCCTGTGCTTAGGGTACCTGTGCTTGTGCTTAGGGTACCTGCGACTGTGCCTACGATACCAGCATATGTGCTTCGGGTACCTCCACCTTTGCCTAGGGTACCTACGCCTGTTCCTAGGGTACCCGTTTGTGTGCCTGGGGTGCTTGCGACTGTGCATAGGGTACCTGCGCCTGTGCCTACAGTACCTGCGTGTGTGCTTAGGGTACCTGCACCTGTGCCTAGGGTACCTGCGCCTATGCCTAGGACACCTGCGCCTGTGCCTAGGGTACCTTTGCCTGTGCCTAGGGTACCTACGCCTTCGCCTACGGTACATGCGCCTGTGCTTAGGGTACATGTGCCTGTGCATAGGGTACATGCACCTTTGCATAGGGTACCTGCGCCTGTGCCTAGGGTACCTGCGCCTGTCCCTAGGATACCTGCGCCTGTACCTTGGATATGTGCGCCTGTGCACAAGTTGCCTGCGCCTTTGCCCAGGGAACCTACGCCTAAACTTAGGGTACGTGCGCCTGTGCCTAGGGTACCTGCGCCTGTGCCTAGGGTACCTGTGTTTGTGCCTAGGGTACCTGTGCCTGTGCCCAGGGTACATGCGCTTGTGCCTAGGGTACCTGCGCCTGTGCCCAGGGTACCTGCGCCTGTGCCTAGGGTACCTGCGCCTGTCCTTAGGGTACCTGCGCCTGTGCCTAGGGTACCTGCCCCTGCGCCTAGGGTACCTGCGCTTGTCCCTAAGGTACCTGCGCCTGTGCATTGGGTACCTGCGCCTGTGCCTAGGGTACCCGCGCCTGTGCCTAGGGTACCTGCGCCTGTCCTTAGGGTACCTGCGCCTGTGCCTAGGGTACCTACGCCTGTGCCTAGGGTACCTGCGCCTGTGCCTAGGGTACCTGCGCCTGTGCCTAGGGTACCTGCGCTTGTCCCTAAGGTACCTGCGCCTGTGCAATGGGTACCTGCGCCTGTGCCTATGGTACCCGCGCCTGTCCCTAGGGTACCTGTGCCTGTGCCTGGGGTGTCTGCACATGTGCATAGGGTACCTGCGCCCGTGCCTAGGGTATCTGCACCTATGCATAGGGTGCCTGCGCTTGTGCCTCATGTACCTGCGCCTGTCCATAGGGTAGTTGCGCCTGTGCCTGGGGTGCCTGCTACTGTGCATAGGGTACCTGCACCTGTGCTTAGGGTACCTGCGCATGTGCCTAGGTTACCTGCGCCTGTGCTTAGGATACCTGCGCCTATGCCTAGGGTACATGCGACTGTGCCTACGGTAGCTGTGTCTGTGCCTAGGGTACCTGCGCCTTTCCCTAGGGTACGTGCGCCTGTGCCTGGGGTACTTGCGCCTGTGCCTAGGGTACCTGCGCATGTGCCTATGGTACCTGCGCCTGTGCCTAGGGTACCTGCGCCTGTGTCTAGGGTACCTGCGCATGTGCCTAGGGTACCTGCGCCCATGCTTAGGGTACCTGCGCCCGTCCCTAGGGTACCTGCGCCTGTGCCTAGGGTACCTGCTCCTGTGCCCAAGTGACCTGCGCCTGTGCCTAGGGTACCTGCGCCTGTGTCTAGGGTACCTGCGCATGTGCCTAGGGTACCTGCGCCCATGCTTAGGGTACCTGCGCCCGTCCCTAGGGTACCTGCGCCTGTGCCTAGGGTACCTGCTCCTGTGCCCAAGTGACCTGCGCCTGTGCCTAGGGTACCTGCGCCTGTGCCTAGGATACAAACGCCCGTGCTGAGGTTACATGCGCCTGTACGTAGGGCACCTGCGCCTGTCCCTAGGGTACCTGCGCCTGTGCCTAGGGTACCTGCGCCTGTGCCCAGGTTACTTGCGCCTGTGCCTAGGGTACCTGGGCATGTCCCATAGGGTACCTGCGCCTGTGCCTATGGTACCTGCTCCTGTGCCTAGGGTAATTGCGCCTGTCCCTAGAGCACCTGTGCCTGTGCCTAGGATACCTGTGCCTATGCTTAGGGTACGTGCGCCTTTGCTTCGGGTACCTACGCCTGTGCCTAGGGTACCTGCCCCTGTGCATAGGGCACCTACGCCTGTGCTTAGGATACCTACGCCTGTCCCTAGGGTACCTGTGCCAGTGCCTAAGGTACCTGTGCCTATGCTTAGGGTACCTGCGCCCATGCCTAGGGTACCTGCGCCTAAGCCTAGGGTACCTGCGCCTGTGCATATGGTACGTGCGCCTGTGCCTAGGGTACCTGCGCTTGTGCCTAGGGTACCTACGCCTGTGCCTAGGGTACATGCGCCTGTGCCTAGGATACGTGCGCCTGTGCCTAGGGTACATGTGCCTGTGCCTAGGGTACCTGCGCCCGTGCCCAAGTTATCTGCGCCTGTGCCTGGGGTACCTGCTCCTATGCCTAGGGTACCTGCGCCTTTGCCTAGGGTACGTGCGCCTGTGCCTAGGGTATCTGCATGAGTGCGTAAGGTACCTGCACCTGTACCTAGGGTATTTGCACCTGTGCCTAGGGTACCAGCGCCTGTGCTTAGGATACTTGCACTTGTGCTTAGGGTATATGCGACTGTGCATATGGTACCTGCGTTTGTGCTTCGGGTACCTGCGCCTGTGCCTAGGGTACCTGCACCTATTCCTAGGGTACCCGTTCCTGTGCATGGGGTGACTGCGACTGTGCATAGGGTACCTGCGCCTGTACCTACAGTACTTGTGCGTGTGATTAGGGTACCTGCGCCTATGCCTAGGATACCTGCGCCTGTGCAAAGGACACCTGCGCCTGTGCCTAGGCTACCTTCGCCTGTGCCTAGGGTACCTGCGCCTGTGCCTAGGGTACCTGCGCTTGTCCCAAAGGGTACCTACGCCTCTGCCTAGGGTACCTGCCCCTCTGCCTAGGGTAACTGCGCCTGTCCCTAGAGTACTTGCGCCTGTGCCTAGGGTACCTGCGCCTGTGCCTATGGTACGTGCACCTTTGCTTCGGGTACCTGCGCCTATGCCTAGGGTACCTACCCCTGTGAAAAGGGAACCTGCGCCTGTGCTTAGGGTACCTGCGCCTGTCCCTAGGGTACCTGCGCCTGTACCTAAGGTACCTGTGCCTGTGCTTAGGGTACTTGTGCCTGTGCCTTAGGTACCTGCGCCTGTGCCTACGGTACCTGCGCCTGTGCCTAGGGTACCTGCGCCTGTGCCTAGGGTACCTGCGCCCATGTCTAGGGTACCTGCGCCTGTGCCTAGGGTACTTGCGCCCATGCCTATGGTACCTGCGCCTCTGCCTAGGGTACCTGCGCCTGTGCTTAGGGTACCCGCGCCTGTGCCTAGGGTACGTGTGCCTGTGCCTTGGGTACCTGCGCCTGTGCGTAGGATACCTACGCCTGTGCCTAGGGTACCTGCGCTTGTGCCTAGGGTACCTTCCCTTGTGCCTAGAGTACCTGTGCCTGTGCAAAAGGTACCTGCGCCTGTGCCTGGGGTACCGACGCCTGTGCCTAGGGTACTTGCGCATGTGCCTAGGTTATCTGCGCCTGTGCGTAAGGTACCTGCTCCTGTACCTAGGGTACCTACGCCTGTGCATGTGTTACCAGCGCATGTGCTTAGGGTACCTACGCTTGTGCTTAGGGTACCTGCGACTGTGCCTAAGGTACCTGCATCTGTGCTTCGGGTACCTGCACCTGTGCCTAGGGTACCTGTGCCTGTTCCTAGGGTACCCGTTCCTGTGCTTGGGGTGCTTGCGACTGTGCATAGGGTACCTGCGCCCTTGCCTACGGTACTTGCGCATGTGCTTAGGGTACCTGCGCCTGTGCCTAGGGTACCTGCGCCTGTGCCTAGGACACCTGCGCCTGTACCTAGGGTACATTCGCCTGTGCCTAGGGTCCCTACGCCTTCGCCTAGGGTACATGCCTCTTTACCCAGGGTACCTTCGCCTGTGCCTATGGTACCTGCGCTTGTGCTTATTGTACCTGCGCCTGTGCCTAGGGTACCTGCGCCTGTCCCTATGATACCTGCGCTTGTGCCTGGGGTGCGTGCGCCTGTGCACGAGTTGCCTATGCCTGTGCCAAGGGTACCTACGCCTATACTTAGGGTACGTGTGCGTGTGCCTAGGGTACCTGCGCCTGTGCCTAGGGTATGTGTGCTTGTGCCTAGGGTACTTTTGCCTGTGCCCAGGGTACATGCGCTTGTGCCTGGGGTACCTGCGCCTGTGCCCAGGATACATGCGCCTGTGCCTAGGGTACCTGCGCCTGTGCTTACGGTACCTGGCCTGTGCCTAGGGTACCTCTGCCTGTGCCTAGGGTACCTGCACCTGTGCCTAGGGTACTTGCGCCTGTGCCTATGGTATATGCGCTTGTTCATACGGTACTTGCGCCTATGCAAGGGGTACCTGCGCCTGTGCCTATGGTACCTACGCCTGTGCCTAGGGTACCTGCGCCTGTGCCAGTGCCTAGGGTACCTGCGCTTGTCCCTAGGGTACCTGCGCCTGTGCTTACGGTACCTGGCCTGTGCCTAGGGTACCTCTGCCTGTGCCTAGGGTACCTGCGCCCGTGCCTAGGGTACCTGCGCCTGTCCCTAGGGTACCTGCGCCTGTGCTTACGGTACCTGGCCTGTGCCTAGGGTACCTCTGCCTGTGCCTAGGGTACCTGCGCCCGTGCCTAGGGTACCTGCGCCTGTCCCTAGGGTACCTGCGCCTGTGCTTACGGTACCTGGCCTGTGCCTAGGGTACCTCTGCCTGTGCCTAGGGTACCTGCGCCCGTGCCTAGGGTACCTGCGCCTGTCCCTAGGGTACCTGCGCCTGTGCTTACGGTACCTGGCCTGTGCCTAGGGTACCTCTGCCTGTGCCTAGGGTACCTGCGCCCGTGCCTAGGGTACCTGCGCCTGTCCCTAGGGTACCTGCGCCTGTGCTTACGGTACCTGGCCTGTGCCTAGGGTACCTCTGCCTGTGCCTAGGGTACCTGCGCCCGTGCCTAGGGTACCTGCGCCTGTCCCTAGGGTACCTGCGCCTGTGCTTACGGTACCTGGCCTGTGCCTAGGGTACCTCTGCCTGTGCCTAGGGTACCTGCGCCCGTGCCTAGGGTACCTGCGCCTGTCCCTAGGGTACCTGCGCCTGTGCTTACGGTACCTGGCCTGTGCCTAGGGTACCTCTGCCTGTGCCTAGGGTACCTGCGCCCGTGCCTAGGGTACCTGCGCCTGTCCCTAGGGTACCTGCGCCTGTGCTTACGGTACCTGGCCTGTGCCTAGGGTACCTCTGCCTGTGCCTAGGGTACCTGCGCCCGTGCCTAGGGTACCTGCGCCTGTCCCTAGGGTACCTGCGCCTGTGCTTACGGTACCTGGCCTGTGCCTAGGGTACCTCTGCCTGTGCCTAGGGTACCTGCGCCCGTGCCTAGGGTACCTGCGCCTGTCCCTAGGGTACCTGCGCCTGTGCTTACGGTACCTGGCCTGTGCCTAGGGTACCTCTGCCTGTGCCTAGGGTACCTGCGCCCGTGCCTAGGGTACCTGCGCCTGTCCCTAGGGTACCTGCGCCTGTGCTTACGGTACCTGGCCTGTGCCTAGGGTACCTCTGCCTGTGCCTAGGGTACCTGCGCCCGTGCCTAGGGTACCTGCGCCTGTCCCTAGGGTACCTGCGCCTGTGCTTACGGTACCTGGCCTGTGCCTAGGGTACCTCTGCCTGTGCCTAGGGTACCTGCGCCCGTGCCTAGGGTACCTGCGCCTGTCCCTAGGGTACCTGCGCCTGTGCTTACGGTACCTGGCCTGTGCCTAGGGTACCTCTGCCTGTGCCTAGGGTACCTGCGCCCGTGCCTAGGGTACCTGCGCCTGTCCCTAGGGTACCTGCGCCTGTGCTTACGGTACCTGGCCTGTGCCTAGGGTACCTCTGCCTGTGCCTAGGGTACCTGCGCCCGTGCCTAGGGTACCTGCGCCTGTCCCTAGGGTACCTGCGCCTGTGCTTACGGTACCTGGCCTGTGCCTAGGGTACCTCTGCCTGTGCCTAGGGTACCTGCGCCCGTGCCTAGGGTACCTGCGCCTGTCCCTAGGGTACCTGCGCCTGTGCTTACGGTACCTGGCCTGTGCCTAGGGTACCTCTGCCTGTGCCTAGGGTACCTGCGCCCGTGCCTAGGGTACCTGCGCCTGTCCCTAGGGTACCTGCGCCTGTGCTTACGGTACCTGGCCTGTGCCTAGGGTACCTCTGCCTGTGCCTAGGGTACCTGCGCCCGTGCCTAGGGTACCTGCGCCTGTCCCTAGGGTACCTGCGCCTGTGCTTACGGTACCTGGCCTGTGCCTAGGGTACCTCTGCCTGTGCCTAGGGTACCTGCGCCCGTGCCTAGGGTACCTGCGCCTGTCCCTAGGGTACCTGCGCCTGTGCTTACGGTACCTGGCCTGTGCCTAGGGTACCTCTGCCTGTGCCTAGGGTACCTGCGCCCGTGCCTAGGGTACCTGCGCCTGTCCCTAGGGTACCTGCGCCTGTGCTTACGGTACCTGGCCTGTGCCTAGGGTACCTCTGCCTGTGCCTAGGGTACCTGCGCCCGTGCCTAGGGTACCTGCGCCTGTCCCTAGGGTACCTGCGCCTGTGCTTACGGTACCTGGCCTGTGCCTAGGGTACCTCTGCCTGTGCCTAGGGTACCTGCGCCCGTGCCTAGGGTACCTGCGCCTGTCCCTAGGGTACCTGCGCCTGTGCTTACGGTACCTGGCCTGTGCCTAGGGTACCTCTGCCTGTGCCTAGGGTACCTGCGCATGTCCCTAGGGTGCGTGCGCATGTGCCTAGGGTACTTGCGCCTATGCCTAGAGTACATCCGCCAATGCCTAGAGTACCTGCGCCTGTGCCTAGGGTACCTGCGCCTGTGCCTAGGGTACATGTGCCTGTGCCTAGGGTACCTGCGCCCGTGCCCAAGTTACATGCGCCTGTGCCTTGGGTACCTGCTCCTGTGCCTACGGTACGTGCGCCTTTGCCTAGGGTACGTGCGCCTGTGCCTAGGGTATCTGCGCCTATGTGTAAGGTACCTGCGCCTGTACCAAGGGTACTTGCGCCTGTGCCTAGGGTACCAGCACCTGTGCTTAGGTTACCTGCACTTGTCCTTAGGGTACCTACGACTGTGCCTAGGGTACCTGCGTATGTGCTTCGGGTACCTGTGCGTGTGCCTAGGGTACCTACGCCTATTCTTATGGTACCCGTTCCTGTGCCTGGGATGCCAGCGACTGTGCATAGGGTACCTGCGCCTCTGCCTATAGTACGTGCGCGTGTGATTAGGGTACCTGCGCCTATGCCTAGGGTACCTACGCCTGTGCCTAGGACACCTGCGCCTGTGCCTAGGCTCCCTTCGCCTGTGCCTAGGGTACCTGCGCCTTCGCCTAGGGTACCTGCGCCTGTGATTAGGGTACATGCGCCTGTGCCTAAGGTACGTGCACCTGTCCCTATGATACCTGCGCCTGTGCCTAGGATGCGTGCGCCTGTGCACAGGTTACGTACGCTTGTGCCCACGGTACCTGCGCCTGTGCTTAGGGTACGTGCGCTTGTGCCTAGGGTACTTGCGCCTGTGCCTAGGGTACCTGTGCTTGTGCCTAGTGTACCTGTGCCTGTGCCCAGGGTACATGCGCCTGTGCCTAGGGTACCTACGCCTTTGCCCATGTTACGTGCGCCTGTTCCTAGTGTACCTACGCCTGTGCTTAGGGTACCTGCGCCTGTGCCTAGGGTATATGCGCCTGTGCATAGGGTACCTGCGCCTGTGCCTAGGGTACCTCCGCCTGTGCCTAGGGTACCTGCGCATGTTCCCAAGGTACCTACACCTGTGCAAGGGGTACCTACGCCTGTGCCTAGGGTACCTGCGCCTATGCCTAGGGTACCTGCGCATGTGCGTGTGCCTAGGGTACCTACACTTGTGCTTAGGGTGCCTGCGCTTGTGCCTAGGGTACCTGCGCCTGCGCTTAGGGTACTTGCGCCTGTGCCTAGGGTACCTGCGCCTGTGCCTAGGGTACCTCCGCCTGTGCCTAGGGTAGCTGCGCATGTTCCTAAGGTACCTACACCTGTGCAAGGGGTACCTACGCCTGTGCCTAGGGTACCTGCGCCTATGCCTAGGGTACCTGCGCATGTGCGTGTGCCTAGGGTACCTACACTTGTGCTTAGGGTGCCTGCGCTTGTGCCTAGGGTACCTGCGCCAGTGCTTAGGGTACTTCCGCCTGTGCCTAGGGTACCCGCGCCTGTGCTTAAGGTAATTGCACCTATCCCTAGGGTACCTGCGCGTGTGCCTAGGGTACCTGTGCCTGTGCCTAGGGTACCTGTGCATGTGTCCAGGGTACCTGCTTATGTGCCTAGGGTACGTGCGCCTGTGCCTAAGGTACCTGCACCTATGTCTATGGTACCTGCGCCTGTGCCTAGGGTACCTGCGCTTGTGCCTAGGGTACCTGCGCCTGTACCCAGGTTACATGCGCCTGTGCCTAGGGTACCTGCGCCTGTGCCTAGGGTACGTGCGCCTCTGTCCATGTTACATGGGCCCGTGCCTAGGGTACCTACGACTATGCCTAGTGCACCTGCACTTGGGCCTATGGTACCTGCGCTTGTGCTTAGGGTACCTGCGCCTGTGCCTTGGGTACCTGCGCCTGTCCCTAGGGTACCTGTGCCTGTGCCTAGGGTACCTGCACCTGTGCCTAGGGTACCTGGGCCTGTGCCTAGGATACCTGCGCCTGTGCCTAGGGTGCCTGTGCCCGTACCCACGTTATGTGCGCCTGTGCCTAGGGTACCTGCGCCTGTGCCTAGGGTACCTGCGCCTCTGCCTAGGGTACCTACGCCTGTGCCTAGGGTATCTGCGCCTGTGCCTAGGGTACCTGCGCCTGTGCCTAGGGTGCCTGTGCCCGTACCTACGTTATGTGCGCCTGTGCCTAGGGTACCTGCGCCTGTGCCTAGGGTACCTGCGCCTCTGCCTAGGGTACCTACGCCTATGCCTATGGTACCTGTGCCTTTGCCTAATGTACATGGGCCTGTGCCTAGGATACCTGCGCCTGTGCCTAGGGTACCTACCCCTGTGCCTAGGGTATCTGCGCCTGTGCTTAGGGTACCTACACCTGTGCCTAGGGTATCTACGTCTGTGCTAAGGGTACCTGTACTTGTGCCTAGGGTACCTGCGCCTGTCCCCAGGGTACATGCGCCTGTGCTTGGGGTGCCTGTGACAATGCATAGGGTACATACGCCTGTGCCTCGGGTACCTGCGCCTGTGCCTAGGGTACCTGCGCCTATTCCTAGGGAACCTGCGCCTGTGCCTACGATACTTGCACCTGTGCCTAGGGTACCTGCGCCTGTCCCTAGGGTACCTGTAACTGTGCATGGGGTACATGCGTCGGTGCTTAGGGTACCTGCGCCTGTGCCTACGGTACGCGCACCTGTCCCTATGGTGCCTGTGCCTATGTATGGGGTGCTTGCGCCTGTGCATAGGGTACCTGCGCCCGTGCATAGGGTATCTCCGCCTGTGCCTAGGGTGCCTGCGCCTGTGCCTCCGGTGCCTGCGCCTGTCCCTAGGGTATTTGCGCCTGTGCGTGGGGTGCCTGAGACTGTGCATAGGGTACCTGTGCCTGTGCTTAGAGACTTGCGCCTGTGCCTAGGCTACCTGCGTCTGTGCTTATGGTACATGCGCCTGTGCCTAGAGTACATGCGCCTATGCCTACGGTATCTGGGCCTGTGCCTAGGGTACCTGCGCTTGTCCCTAGGGTACGTACGCCTGTGCCTGGGGTACTTGCGCCTGTTCCTAGGTACCTGTGCCCGTGCGTACGGTACTTGCGCGTGTGCCTAGGGTACGTGCGCCTGTGTCTAGGGTACCTGCGCCTGTGCCTAGGGTACATGCGCCCATGCTTAGAGTACCTGCGCCCGTCCCTAGGGTACCTGCGCTTGTGCCTATGGTACCTGCGCCTGTGCCTAGGGTACCTGCTCCTGTGCCCATGTGACCTGCGCCTGTGCCTAGGGTACACGTGCCTAGGATACATACGCCATTCCCAGGTTACATGCGCTATTGCATAAGGTACCTGCGCCTTTCCCTAGGGTAGCTTCGCCTGTCCCCAGTGTACCTGCGCCTGTGCCCATATTACGTGCGCCTGTGCCTAGGGTACCTACGCCTGTCCCAAAGGGTACCTGCGCCTGTGCCTAGGGTACCTGCCCCTCTGCCTAGGGTAACTGCGCCTGTCCCTAGGGTACCTGCGCCTGTGCCTAGGGTACCTGTGCATGTGCCTAGGGTACATGCGCCTTTGCTTTGGGTACATGCGCCTATGCCTAGGGTACCTGCCCCTGTGCATACGGTACCTGTGCCTGTGCTTAGGGTACCTGCGCCTGTCCCTAGGGTACCTGCGCCTATACCTAAGGTACCTGCGCCTGTGCTTAGGGTACCGAGGCCTGTGCCTAGGGTACCTGCGCCTGTGCCTAGGGTACGTGCGCCTGTGCCTAGGGTACTTGCGCATGTGCCTAGGGTACTTGCGCCCATGTCTAGGGTACCTGCGCCTGTGCCTAGGGTATCTGCGCCCGTGCCTAGGGTACGTGCGCCTCTGCCTAGGGTACCTGCGCCTGTGCTTAGGGTACCTGCGCCTGTGCCTAGGGTACGTGCCCCTGTGCCTATGGTACCTATGCCTGTGCCTAGGGTACCTACGCCTGTGCCTAGGGTACCTGCGCCTGTGCCTATGGTACCTGCGCCTGTGCATAGAGTACCTGTGCATGTGCCTAGGGTACCTGTGCCTGTGCCTAGGGTACCTACGCCTGTGCCTAGGGTACCTGCGCCTGTCCCTAGGGTACCTGCGCCTGTGCCTAGGGTACCTGCCCCTCTGCCTAGGGTACCTGCGCCTGTCCCTAGGGTACCTGCGCCTGTGCCTAGGGTACCTGCCCCTCTGCCTAGGGTACCTGCGCCTGTCCCTAGGGTACCTGCGCCTGTGCCTAGGGTACCTGCCCCTCTGCCTAGGGTACCTGCGCCTGTCCCTAGGGTACCTGCGCCTGTGCCTAGGGTACGTGCCCCTGTGCCTATGGTACCTATGCCTGTGCCTAGGGTACCTACGCCTGTGCCTAGGGTACCTGCGCCTGTGCCTATGGTACCTGCGCCTGTGCATAGAGTACCTGTGCATGTGCCTAGGGTACCTGTGCCTGTGCCCAGGTTACCTGCGCCTGTGCCTGGGGTACCTGCTCCCGTACCTAGGGTACCTGCGCCTGTGCCTAGGGTACCTGCGCCTGTACCTAGTGTACCTGCGCCTGTGCCTATGTTACCAGCGCCTGTGCTTAGGGTACCTGCGCTTGTACTTAGGGTACCTGCGACTGTGCCTAAGGTACCTGCATCTGTGCTTCGGGTACCTACACCTGTGCCTAGGGTACCTGCGCCTGTTCCTAGGGTACCCGTTCCTGTGCCTGGTGTTCTTGCGACTATGCATAGGATACCTGCGATTGTGCCTACGGTACCTGCGCGTGTGCTTAGGGTACCTTCGCCTGTGCCTAGGGTACCTGCGCCTGTGCCTAGGACACATGCGCCTGTGCCTAGGGTACCTTCGCCTGTGCCTAGGGTACCTGCGCCTTCGCCTAGGGTACATGCGCCTGTGCTTAGGGTACATGTGCCTGTGCCTAGGGTACCTCCGCCTGTGCTTAGGGTACCTGCGCCTGTGCCTAGGGTACTTGCGCCTGTCCCAAGGATACCTGCGCCTGTGCCTGGGATGCGTGCGCCTGTGCACATGTTACCTGCGCCTGTGTACAGGGTACCTACGTCTATGCTTAGGGTACGTGCACCTGTGCCTAGGGTACATGCGCCTGTGCCTAGGGTACCTGCGCTTGTGCCTAGGGTACCTGTGCCTATGCCCAGGGTACATGCGCCTATGCCCAGGGTACCTGCGCCTGTGCCCATGGTACCTGCGCCTGTGGCTCGGGTACCTGCGCCTGTTCTTGAGGTACCTGCGCCTGTGCCTAGGGTACCTGCGCCTGTGCCTAGGGCACCTGTGTCTGTGCCTAGGGTACTTGCGCCTATGCCTATGGTACCTGCGCTTGTTCCTAAGGTACCTGCGCCTATGCAAGGGGTACCTGCGCTTGTGCCTATGGTACGTGCGCCTGTGCCTAGGGTACCTGCGCCTGTGCCTTTGCTCAGGGTACCTGCGCTTGTGCTTAGAGTGCCTACGCTTGTGCCTAGGCTACCTGTGCCTGTGCTTAGGGTACTTGCGCCTGTGCCTAGGGTACCTGCGCCTTTGCTTAGAGTACCTGCGCCTATCCCTAGGGTACCTGCGCGTGTGCCTAGAGTACCTGTGCCTGTGCCTAGGGTACCTGTGCCTGTGCCCAGGGTACCTGCGCATGTCCATAGGATACGTGCGCCTGTGCCTAAGGTACATGCGCCTATGCCTAGGGTACCTACGCCAGTGCCTACAGTACGTGTGCTTGTGCCCAGGGTACCTGCGCCTGTGCCTATGGTACCTGCGTCTATGCCTATGGTACCTGCGCCTGTGCCTAGGGTACCTTCGCCTTTTCTTAGGGTACCTGCGCCTGTGCCTATGGTACCTGCGCTTATCCCTAATGTACCTACGCCTGTGCAAGGGGTACCTGCGCCTGTGCGTAGGGTACCCGCGCCTGCCCCTATGGTACCTGTGCCCGTGCCTGGGGTGCCTCCGCTTGTGCATGTGGTACATGCGCCCGTGCCTAGGGTATCTGCACCTGAGCATAGGGTGCCTGCGCTTGTGCCTCACGTACCCGCGCTTGTCCCTAGGGCATTTGCGCCTGTGCCTGGGGTGCCTGCGACTGTGCATAGGGTACCTGCACTTGTGCTTAGGGTACCTGCGCCTGTGCCTAGGTTACCTGCACTTGTGCTTAGGATACCTGCGTCTGTGCCTAGGGTACATGCGCCTGTGCCTACGGTATCTGCGCATGTGCCTATGGTACATGCGCTTGTCCCTAGGGTACGTGCGCCTGTGCCTGGGGTACCTGCGCCTGTGCCTAGGGTACATACGCCTGTGCCTACGGTACCTGCGCCTGTGCCTAGGGTACCTGCGTCTGTGTCTAGGATACCTGCGCCTGTGCCTAGGGTACCTGCGCCCATTCGTAGGGTACCTGCGCCCGTCCCTAGGGTACCTGCGCGTGTGCCTAGGGTACCTGCGCCTGTGCCTACGGTACCTGCTCCTGTGCCCAAGTGACCTGCGCCTGTGCCTAGGGTACCTGCGCCTGTGCCTAGGATACCTACGCCTGTGCCGAGGTTACAGGCGCCTGTGCCTAGGGTACCCGCGCCTGTACCTAGGGTACCTGCGTATGTGCCGAGGGTACCTGTGCTTGTGCCCAGGTTACCTGCGCCTGTGCCTAAGGTACCTTGGCCTGTCTGTCATGCGATAATTCACCGCATCTCCGCAGCGGAACAATGGATCCGCGGAAGGTTGCTTCCACAGTCTAGCAGATCCGCGGAGAAAGATCTTGCCAGGGATTGATCCGTGTGGGAAGCTGGCTCCCGCAATGAGGTTGCGGTAGAGCGTTGGGTGGCACGGAATCTAGTGGCGGTGGCGGGAAAGATGGCCCGGCGGGAAAGACCGCGGTGAAAAGGGAGCAAGAGCTGAACTATGGGAAGATGGAAAGTGAAGCTAGAGCATCGGACGTGCGAGACATCCGCCGGCTGAACCGGATGACAGGAGAAAAGCGGCAGAAGCATGACCAATCAAAACACAAGGCTGACAGCGGTAATCAAGGAGGAAAGATGGGAAGACGCATTGCGGGGACAGAAGATTCAAGGAAGAACACGAAGAAACGCGTGCACGAGCCGCGGATGAAGGAAATGACCAGCAGAAGATAGGCAGTGTGTGTGTGTGGTCAAGACCCGCAGTGCGTAGCCGCACCGTGTGGAGTCCAAATAGGAGGAAATAGGATGGTGTGAGAGGGATGAGACCGACAACGTGTAGACACGCTATGCAGAATCCCAAGTAGAAAAGGGCCCGACTGACAATAGCACCAGTGCAACTCAGACTTGCTCGCTTACCTAAGTAATCCATGTACTATGCATCCAGCTTTATCAAAGACATTTACCCACTCTCACTTTAGTGCTCCGCCCATTGCTCTCCTGTCCTCAATTGCGCGCGGAGCTAGGTCCGCGGACAAAGGGGTTAAGTGCGTGAAGGACCAAGAGTCCGAGTGAGGTGAGCTGCCGGCGGTATCCACTGCTTACACACGTTTGCGGAACGAGGTTTCCGCGGAGAGGAGTCGGATGCCACGAGGTGGTGGACTCCCATGTGGTAAGAAGTGAACCGTGGAGCGTCACTCACCGGTGAGGTGCGTGCGCTGAGGTTCTAAAGCTGTTGTCCATGGATAGCGGATGGTGTCTTGCTGCGCACCTGAAGGCCAGCAGTAGCGGTGAGAAGTCTGTTCCGCGGATCAGCGCGGAGCAGAGCCACCCACGGAGAGGGACAATGACGCGGCAAAATTGGGGGTATCAGTGTCATGGTGCGCTAAGCGTGGACTGTTATTTGCTCCTTGACAGCAGAACTGCACGTGACCTTCAGATCATTTGTTAATGTCAGCAGCTGGCTTCGTGCATCAGGACGTCTGACGACGATAGCAGCAGCCATACGCACGGTGCTTCCTACCACGACAACCCGCGACTTGCGCGGGAAGTAGGGACTCCTCACCAGTTCTATCCCGCACGCCCGTCAGCTCCTCACCAGGCCCCGATCCGCTTATCCAGCTAGGACGGGTGACTGAGTGGCTGGAGCAGCTACACTAGCGCTGCATCATGGATGCGCTGGGCGAACACGCGGAAGTGGAGAGCGTCCACAGCTGCGACAGCCATCGCTCGAGGCAACGTCAACAGAGATAAGCAGGTCAGCAGAATGTGCCATCTGGGGCACAATGGTTCTCCGATGCACCACCCTCGCCTGAGGAATTCTCCGGTGCTGGAGAACTGGAGGCCTATCGCAGACTGGTGTATCAGCGCCGTGGCGGGCTGCAGCAGCAGATTACTGGCGGAACGGAGTCGCTGTCCGCACTCCCGCCAGCTCACCCGCAAACCTTACCACTGAGCCCGAAGGTTCGGGGATCCCCAAGGCACCGACACCGGACGAGCAACGGATCTTGGCGCAGCAGCAGCTAGTGGGATGCCCCACCCCTGCTCTAGGGATGTCAATGAAGATGAACCAGCCGCACCAGGTGGTTGGGGTAACCCTGGGAGTCCCGACCGCGGAATATCCCGGGCACGCCTTGCAACAGTAGCAGACCTCATCGGATCGACCCACGGGAAACATGTAGATGGAGATGCCCGTGTCCACGCAGGCGTCAGGGGCCGCACAGCCACCGGTGTACCAATTTCCCGCGAATCAGACCCCTTTGACCATGGGGATGGTTGCCATGGGGGCATCCGCGCACCTGCAGGCAAGCAGAATGGCTCGGCCATCGATGTACTCGCAGTAGTTGCCCGAGGGGGGACAGGTGGGGACGACACCACAGTTCCGTGCGTCCGGGTTAGCACAACCACCGACATCGCAGCCGAATCTGGTCACTATGCCAATCGGGATACCCTTGCAGTCACTTGCGTCTGGTAGGCCACCACAGCAGCAGGCGGGGGCAGCGCCACGTCCACCCGCAATGGGACCGCGGCAGCTAGCGTACCCGCCACCGCAGCTCACGATGCAGACAGGGATGATGCCAGGGTCCTCCGCAGCCACGCAGCTGCCACAACAGATGCCCCAGCCTGGAGGTAGAGCCACCCACCGAGGGAATTCGGCCCTGCCCCCACCAGCCGGGACCCAGCCAATGAGTCATCAGCAGCAGACGGGTGGAGGCGGAGCACAGCCAATGACTATAAAACATCCTCCCGCTATCACACAAGCACTATGGATGCCCCAGACGCAGCAGTAGCAGATGGGTCCAGTGTCGGTTGGAACAGTGCCGCACACGCTTGTACCCAACATGATTCCGCAGCCATCCATGCCCACCTATCAGCAGTTCCACCACCAGCAACCGGCTGGAACAATGCCAATTGGAGCGGCTCACCAGGCCTCACTACCAATGCTGCAACAGACTGCACAGAGCCATTTGCACCTGCCTCCACAGCAGCTACAAGGGAATCCGTACCTGACTGCCAGCACCGGACCACCAATTCCTCTTCACACCACGGCTGCGGTCCCACCGGTGTAGGGAACTCTGGTGTATTTGGTACCGCAGACAGCGGCACCACCGATGCAGGGAACTCAGGTTCCGCCGCCTGGGACAGCATTCTTCTCCACACCCTACATTACATCCACAACCACTCCCTCTTCCTAGTACATGCCTCTCCCTCCCACGCAAGCCAAGCTTCCCATGGCCGCGGGGCAACCCCAGATGCCGGCCCCTACGACTGGATACTCCGCGGCTACACCTGCAACCCTTCCGGTATCACATGTTGCGAGTGCATTGACGACTAACCGCAGCACCGTACTGCAGCTGCAATACATTCGCTCCGAGCCCGCCAACATTCCCCGGCTAGACTCCTTCAAGGGTGCCCCGGAG
Source organism: Penium margaritaceum (assembly GCA_023375785.1). Lineage (NCBI taxonomy): Eukaryota > Viridiplantae > Streptophyta > Zygnematophyceae > Desmidiales > Peniaceae > Penium > Penium margaritaceum. The sequence goes on along the minus strand of SZWC01000261.1, from coordinate 31,267 downwards.
GAAGACCCCTGGGTCTGGCTTAAACAAATCACCCTCTACGCTAGCATCGGCCGGATTCTTCCTGACCTATGTCTCGCCACCGCATAACTTCATCTCCAAGGGGCGGCAGCTGACTGATACAACACACGAGCACCTTTCCCACCTTTTGAGGACTCTGGTAACGCCCTCATCGAGCGCTATAAAAACTTGACGAAAGAAGAAGCACTACGAAAGATTGAGAAAGAGGTCATGCGTAAGGATGATGACATCCGCCGATTTATGGATCAGTTTCTGACCTGGGCCTCAGTGGCCAAGAGTCCACAGGGGAAGGTCTACCGCTGTGGGTTCTGCTCCTGAACCTCATGTGCGCACTCCCAGATGAGATCAGCAGTCTGATGATTGCTGACCGCTACCTGTCCCTCCAAGATGCGGTCCGGGATGCCACAGCTATCTTCACCAGGCAGCGATCCACCCGACAATACCAGGGGAGCGATATTAATACACCCCCACATGCACCTCCTCCGCAGCAGCAAAAGCCAAAAGCTTGCTACACATGCCAGAGCCTGAAACACATCGCTCGAGACTGCCCGCGGAAGCGATAGGCGGCTCCGCGCCCCGAGCCACCTGTTCAAGATCCCATGGTGTAGTAGTGGCAGCAGTATTACAATCAGGCATGGCCAGGGCCGCAGCAACAACAGCAGGCGCAAGCTGGGCGACAGGCACCGGATCATCCACCCCAAGCTACCCCGGGCCGCCAGGGCATTTTGCCCAACCCACCGCCATCCGCGAACCCTGCAAGCGGAGCCCGCAATGCTAAATTGGGATTACCAATGGCGGAGGACGAGATCACAGAGGTGCCTCCCACTACAAAAGAGATGACTCTCATCGCACAAGCCCTGAAACTGGGCCTGCGCGGATGGAACATGTAGGAGGCAGTCAGGGTACAGGAGGATTTGAGACGCAAGGCAGAGGAAGCGGAGGAGCAATTCCAGGAGGCAGTCGTCCACCAAACCGTCGCACCAGGGAAGAAACGACAGGTGAAGCCACCACTACCGGTGGAGAAGCAACTGACTCTGCCTCCGCAGATGCCCAACGCAGCTCCCACGATTGCGGAAAAAAACACTGACCCTGTCCAGCGCCTGTTTACCACCCCCATTGCGGAAGTCAATTTCTTCGATTTCATCCGCATTCACCCCGAGCTTACGCCGCATCTGAATGAGGAGTTTGCCAGGGCCAATCAACGCCTCGAAGTTGTGGGCATCTCCCTCGACTGTGTCACGACCATTTCCGGCACGCTGAACACTCGTCGCGCGGTACCTGAGGCATCGTTGGCACTGAGCCTCACGGAAGGAGAATGGGGATGGGCACCACAGCCTCTGGAACCACCGCAACAGGACGACAGTCACTATGAGGTTGCCTGCTGTGTGATTTGGATCTGCGGAATAAAGTTTTTGGGCATTATCGACACGGGAGCCACCCACACCACCGTGGCGTTCCGCGTCCTCCTCGTGGTCGGATGGGCAGTCCGCATGCTCCCAACACGCTGCCTCTTCACCAACTCGGCGGGCGGGATGGACTATGGAGACGGGGAAGTTCACGGCCTTCCCATGTAGGTGGGATCCCTTCATAAGCCGGTGAACGTCCAAGTCACGCGAGCGCGGACATATGACGTGCTCGTGGGCATGGATTACTTGGTACCACGGCGGGCTAATCTTCTTTTCTCCATGGGGATCATGCGACTGAGCTCCGCGTATGGGGAAGAAGCATACTGCCCCATTACCATCGATGATAGTGTGGCAATACCTGTTACCGGCGGTGAACCCTTTTCTCTCCTGGATGCAGCGGCTGAGGACTCCCAAGCCCACAAGCCCCAACCCCTCTCAGCGGAAGTGCCTGCCGTGGACCAAATCTCACCTGGCGACTGGCAGGACCGCGTGGAAGAGTCCACTAAGCTTGGAGTACAGGCCAACCTCCTGGGATTGTGGAACAGGGGACAACGAGTCTTTGGAACAAACCCCCCAATGGAGGAGGAAGAGGAGTTCTACCCACTCTCCGAGACAGCGCCACCACCACCACCAAAATGGGACCACATGCTCCATTCACGACTCTCACCCACACAACGGCAAGACTTGTGCAGCCTACTGGACTCATTTGCAGACATCTTTGCTGGATCTGCAGTTGACTTTGGGGCCGTGGAAGCTTTCCACGTCATCTCCACGGGGGATTCCGCGCCCACAAAACAGAAGGTGCGGCGCATCCTCCCTGATCAAGAGAACATCATCACAGACGGGCTCGCGAACTCAAAGCGCAAGGGGTGATCGTCCCTATCGTCAGCCACTGGCGTGCCAACTTGGTCATCGTGGGGAAACCAGATGGATCTAAGCGATTATGCGTCGACTTCCGCGACCTCAACCGAGTGACTGAAGAAGATGCATACCCCATGCCCCTGATCGTCGACATACAAGAGCGGCAACGGGGTTGCGGATGGTTCGCGAAGCTGGACGTCAAGGCTGCCTTCAATGCCGTCCCCATGCACCCATATTCCATCGCCAAGACAGCATTTGTGACACCAGAAGGTCTTTACGTTTTTACACGCATCCCCTTTGGACTCCGCAATGCCAGCGCGACGTTCCAGCGAGTCATGGACTCCACCCTCTGCGGTATCCCCAATGTCAGCTGCTATATCGATGACATCATGGTTGCGGCCCACAGCTTCAAAGAGCTATTCTCCTCCCTGGCCGCTGTATTCGCTGCCCTCCGCAAAGCTAACCTCAAGCTCAAGGCAGCCAAGTGTTCCATTGGAGCTGCGGAAATAGAGTTCCTCGGCTTTGTAATGAGCGCGGATGGCATCAAGACCGACCCTGAGAAGATTGCGGCAGTGCAGAAATGGCGTCAGCCCACCTCCGCAGAACAAATCAAGATCTTCCTGGGCTTTGTCTCCTTCTACCAAAAATTTTTCCGCGACCACGCGCGCATCATCAAGCCACTCCAGCAGTTGACGTACCAGGATGTGCCATTTGACTGGACCCCAGACCCCAAAATGCGCGGATGCCTGGACGGAGATCAAACATCACCTGGTCACTGTACGTATGCTCGAGTTCCCCGACTTCAACCTTCCATTCTCCACCACTACTGACTGGTCGCGGGATGGGTTGGGCGCCATCCTATCCCAGACACTGCATGAACCGACTCGGAAGGTAATTGCATATGCCAGCCGCGCCCTAACCGAGGGAGAGCGGAGGTACCCACCGGTGAAAGGCAAGTGCCTGGCATTCCTGTGGGCACTCCAACACTTCCGCGACTACATAAAAAATGGCAGGCCATTCACGGTCTTCACGGACCATCAGGCTCTCCAATGGCTTCTCACCACCTAGAACCACGAGGGCATCCTAGCCAAGTGGACACTCCTCCTGCAAGGGTACAATCTGAAGATCAAGTACCGGCCTGCGGTTGCCAACCGCAACGCAGACGCCCTAAGCCGACTCCCGCGCCACGACTAGCCAGAACCTGCCCAAGTCCCGCCGGTTGTCGCGGAACAGGCCCCGGACATCCTGGCATTGCCAACAGATGTCGAAGCGCAATGGGAGGGAGTGGCACGAGAATTTGAGGAGGAAAAACAGGAGGTCGCCTAGAAACTCCTGAACGCACTCAACCCCACCGCGGAGGCAGCGCCCGCGGAGACCCTACCGGCCGTCTCCACGTCTGGGCTCCAGCTTGCCCGTCAGTACAACCCCGCGATCCGTGGATGGACACTCGAAGAGATTGCCCCCCATCTTCCCCAGTGACATGCACCTTCACGAACCTCACGACCAACCACAACTACACAACAAACCATCACCACCCGCAACCCGCCAACTCCTTGTGTCACCGCAACCCCACTCCTCGAGAACAGCCATTCCCTCTCCTTAGTCGATTTCCTTCTTCACTCCCCTGAGTCCGCGGAGGGTCTCCAAGCCCTCTTCACCACTCACAACCCATGCCTTTCTTCCCTTGGCGTCCGCCTCTCATGCACGCGCGAAGGCATGATCGGTACCCGCCTGCTCTCCAGATGCATCCTCCTTACCCACTCCAGCGCGCGTGATGCCGCCGCACGTTCCTCCCGTACCTGGTCCCCAGCGGCACTCACCCCCGGACCATCTGCACCATCCGAGGTCCACGGGGCATTGTGTTACGTGTGGATATATGGACGCAAGTTCGTGGCTACCGTGGATACCGGCGCCACACATACCACAATCATGCTCCGGATGATCCGCTCGCTCCACATGCAACATCTCAACCAGCCCACTTGGCTCCGCTTCTCTATCTCCACCGGAGAGATTCACGCGCCGCTCAGACAGATAGCGGGCTTCCCCGTACAGGTGGCCAATGTGCATGCAGCGCACAACGTCCAAGTCTGCGATGTCCGCACATATGACATATTTCTTGCGGCGGACTGGCTCGCACCGCGACAGGCAGATATATTGCTGAGTGCCGGCATCCTCAGCCTCATTTCGAGTTCCGTCATTCGATCATTCACTCCACTCTTCACTTTGCCTCGTCCACTTTCCCACTCAACACCACTAACCTTCATCGCAGCTCTCACAGGCACTCGACACACCCGACGCGTCAGGCGGAGCTCGACACTCACCCGCGGAATCAGTGCCATGGCTTGCCAGCAAGGCTCGGGGACCGCGCCTTCATCGCGGGGGGTGAGCCTTCTTGGCGGCAGCTACAGCGCCCTGCTCCTAACACGAGCACGGGACACCGACTGACACAGACACCGACACCACCAGCAGGGGTGGCGGCCCCGCCGCGGCCGGGCCCCACGACAAGAACACCACAGACAAGGACACCAGCGTCAACGGGATCCCAACCTGGCCCTTCGGCCAAAACACCTCCGACACCAGTGACGGCCACGCTGGCAGTGGCTGCGGCCTCACCGCGGCCCAGTCCCGCCGTAGGTGCAACCCTGACACGAACCCCAACACCAGCAGCGGCCATCCCACCGCGGTCAAGTCCAGCAGAAGGAACACCAACACAAGCCACGCCGCCGGCGGCAAAATCGACAGGCTCGTCACAACAAAGCCCGGCTACAAGCACACCTCCAATGCGGACCTTCAGGCGCACGGAGCCCGCGGCAGAAGTGACGCAAGCAACAGCGAGAATAGCTGCTACACCGACACCCAGCCCGCAAGAGGGGGCCCAGACACGAACAACCCCAGCTCCTTCCCCGGCGATGACGGCACTCTTCCACTCGCCACCGACCTCGCACAGTAGCCCAAACCGGCAACCCGCGCGTCCCCTGTTCGGGACAGGAACAGTGATGGAAGGGGCAAGAACGCACCTTGAAGAAAGCTCGGGGGATAGCGGGGAGCAGCCCAAGGCAGCCTTGTTGCTTGACGTGGTGAGCAGCGTCATGCTCCAACTACTGACGGAAGTCCCGGAGGTGATCCTCGCGGAATTCGCGGATTCCCTGTTCAACAAGATGTGGCAGGTGGTACTGAAGGGAGCGGCAACAGGTGCGATGGCCCTTGGACTACACGAGAGGCAGGTGCAACTGCTGGAGACAGCAGGTGCGGAACACCTCGTCTTGGCACTAAGAGACATCCTAAGCATCAATCCAGGGCTGACGAGTGACATGACAGGGGTCGCGGAACTGCTAGATACCGAGCGGCCGGATCCATCACTAGAGGCTGCTCGCGTGTGGTGGCTCAGGGTGCGGAGGGACCAGCGTAGCAGCCCAGAAGGACGCTACGTGCATCTACTACAGGAAAGGGCCAGAGCTCTCATCCTCTACCATCTGAACGACCGGATACCAGGATCGGCGGAGGCTCCGCGACGGAAATCTGCAGCAGATGAGTGGAGGTGGGGATACTTGCTCAACCTCGCATACGCCAAGTGGAGCATTCAGTACCCACAAACGGAGCAGTCACGGATGGCAGGCACTCAGGTGCCTGAGGGACAATGGATGGCGGCCATGGAAAGGTGCTGGACAATGACGCTGCAAAACATACCACACACCAGAGTGGCGGCAACAGTTGCAGGTGGACTTTGGACTGCGGTGCGGAGACAGAAACTACAACTCAGGGAGGAGGAAGTACGACACTAGGCCAAGGAGGCGGCTGAAATATGTCGTGAGGAAAAGAGCAGGAGGGACGCAGAAGTGGAAGAGGCGCGCGAGTACGCCCAAATCACCCCTCAGATACGGCAGATGCAAGAACGCTAGCGGAAGGTGTGGGAAGAAGAGGCAGCTGAGACTGAGCAGGCTGCCTCGGAGGCTGCGGTGGCAGAAACTCAAGCGGTCCAGGAGCGGGAGGCGGCGGCCGGGGCAGAAAAGGAAGCTACAGAACAGCTCATGAGGGAAATCATGGTGGACGCAGAAGCAGCGGTAACAGCGGCGCAAGCGGAGGTAGCAGCAGCAGCAGTAGCAGAGGCAACGGCCATAGGAGCACAGATAGTGGAGAATACAAGAACAACCGTAGAAGCAGCCAGAGCAGAAACAACCAACATAGCGGTAGAGACAGTGGGAGGAGCGAGGACAGCTAAAGCAGCGGAGGAGCATGAATCAGCAGAAGGAGAAGAGCAGGCGGTGAAAAGGTACAAAGCCAAGCACCATCCCCCTGAGATGTCTGCCAGCACCCTTCGGCGGAAGGCACGACTCAAGACCCGAGTAGCGGTGGTGGTGAGGAAAGCCGCGGAGACAGCCAGCCAAACTAGGGAGGCAGTGATGGCAGCTGACACCAGCCAAAGCGAGGATCCGGAGCAAATTCCGCCGGAGGAAACCATCCCTGCCTCGAAAGGGAAAAGGAAGGCGGGCGAAACAGCGGCTGCGGAGCCAAGGAAATATAAACAGCCTCGAGCACAAGAAGGCTCCAGCATTACCCCCGAGCACCTGGCGCAAGCTCAACGGGAGGCCGCGCAAGTAGCGGAGCTCCTAATGGCAGTCTTTCGCAAGGTCAATATGCTAGCAGAGATGGTGCCAGTTCCGCTGCGCCCTGTCTTGGGAGACACAGCTGTGGCGGCCGTCCGCAAAGGAGCAGAACAATGGGGACGCGTGGAAAAGGAAGCGACGGTGATGGTGGTCTCTGAAATCAGTTAATCACCAGGAGAATCGGAGGAGGAGCAACCTCTCACACGGAACCAGGGACTGCTGCGAGCTCCAAGGGTAGCTCCGTAGAAAAAGGAGGAGGTGATTGAACTGCACCGCGCTGGTGGACGCGGCAGACGGCTGGGAGGACCCACTGAGACCAGGTTGTGTGACCAGTGGGATGAAGGAGAACTTCGGGCGGTGGGGATCCTCTGGCTATTCCCTGCACCTGACTCTTGGGACAGGGAGCCGCCAGTCTACGATGAAGACAACCGCAGGACATTTGAGGCAATGAAAGTGGAGCAGGATGCGAGATGAGCGCGCGGATTGCCGGCACGAGTACCAGAGACAAAACGAAAGACGGGGGAAGCGGGGGTAGAAAAGCGGGAAGAAAGGGGCCTATGGAGACGCATGACTGGCGGATCTGGCAGACCGCCCACATCCTCCTCCGCGCCAGCAGCAAGGAGGAGCAGAAGACGGAGGCACAAAAGGTGTACGCGGATCTGGAGACACGGCTAGGTGTAGAGTTTGACCGAAGGAAGAAGGATGATCTGGCCCGTCTGTGTGAACACTACGCATGGGAGGAAGGCCGCCTCTGGAAACTGACTCCGCGCGTCCTGTGGGTACCCCCGCCCACGCTACAGAAGGCGGTTGTGAAAGCATACCACCGCCATGACCACACCGGCACGCAGGCACTAAAGGACCGCCTGGCGCCCATCGTTCATGTCCCCAATCTGGTGGCCCTCATCAAGGAAGTGGTGCAGCACTGCGCCCCTTGCGAGCGAGCGCAGAAAACCACACCAAGAGACGAGCCGCTGTTCCAACCTTCCCCCATCGGTGAGCCGCTGGAGAAGATCATTATCGACTTCCACGGCCCCCGCGCGCACCGCGACCAAGGGAACCGGTACTGGATTCCAGCGGTAGACCATTTCACGAAATACCTCCGGGTCCGCGCTGTGCTCAACAAGAACTCTGCCACCGCGGCAAAATACATCCGCGAGGAGATCTTTTACCGTTTTGGAGGATGCAGCGTGGTGCACAGTGACAACGGTACCGAATTCACGGGGGCCTTCAGAGAGGAGCTGGAGGAATGGGGGGTCCGCCACGTACACTCTGGGCGGTACAGGCCAGAGTCCCAGGGGCAAGTGGAGCGGGTGCACGAAATATTGGAGCGAGCAGTGGCCACCGCGGAGGGCAGCAGCTGGGTAGAGAAGCTGAAGAAGACAGCATACTTCATCAACATAACACCCAGTCGTGCAACCTCCTTCTCACCACACATGCTGCTCTTCGGCCAACCACCGCGAGCGACAATGGGTTTGCCCCAGAAGCTGCTAAGGCTGCCACTTGCCCCAGAGGAACAAGGAAAGCGCTCGGAGGAGGAAGAGGACAGGGAGGTTGCAGAATGGTTCCGCGAGCAATGTGAGAAGACGAAGGCTATGCGAGCAGAAGCTCGGCTGAGGGGTTCTGTCGCTGCCTGGCGCGGATGTGATGCAACTAACCGATGGATGAACCATGGGCCCATTGAAGAGGGCCACTTGGTGTATTTTCGCCCCTTCCCCAATGCGAGACGAGAGGCAGGAGAACCACGGGAGGTGTACCGCGTGGCCAGCATTGAGGCAGGGCAAGTGTGACTGGAGGGACCGGAAGGATTCAGCGATTGCAGTTATCCTGCCACAGAGTTTGTGCTGCTGCCATTAGCGTGGCAAACGCACATCCCGGGGACAGGAAGACGCCTACCGCCCTTAGGAAAGCGGAAGGGCTCACGGGGATGGAGAGCGGAGGAGGTACTAGATGTCTGTGAAGAACAGGTGTCGCAGCAGGAGCAGGAATGGAGCCAGGAACATGAGGAGGTGGAGGAGGAAGAATCAGATGTCCACAAACTGGCTGCGGAGGAGGTGAGGAGGGAACCACAACGAGAGCAGCCACGGCGAGAGTAGCAACCGGAGCAGAGGGAACAGCGGGAGCAGGCAGAAAAAGGAGCCCGCAGACGTGTCCGAGCGACGGACCGCGGCAGGAGTGACCGAGCAGCCATCTCGGGAGGCACCACTGCGGACTGTGGTACCAATGAGCCCCACAACTCTTGCCACCTACACTGGTCCATGTGTGTGGTGCGGAGAAAATCTCCCTGCTGAGCTACGTCTAAAGGTAGTGTGTCGAGTGTGCGGAAAACCTGTACATCAATACGCCGGCGGGGCCTCCAAGCCCTGCATTGGAAGAAACCGCACCTGCTTGCGATGCTTGAGGGAGGCAGCTGAGGAGGAAGCTGTGAAGAAGCAGCAGGAGGAAGAAGGAGCGGGACCCGGTGCTGGGGGAGAACCACCCCGCGGAAGATGGGATCCAGAGGAGGAGGAGGAGGATGAAGAAGAGGAAGAGGAGGGACCCAATGAGCGACGGAAAGGTCCGCGCACGGTGTCTGGGACCACGATGAGACAGTGGCAGGCGGAGGGACGTGTCGCGGCAGAAGAAAAGAGGCAGAAGGAACTGGAAGAAAAGAGGTGTGCCCAATGCAGCCAATGGTGGGGAGTGGAACTGCAGGATTGTGGCTGGTGCCACCGCCAAATTTGCACTGGTTGTCTAGCGCCGCCTCGTGATGGACGCGGAGGGCGAAGTGGGGCCGCGGTGTGCAGAGGTGAATGGAGGAGATCGAAAGGCAACGAGGCATTCGCAAGACACGCCGAGTGAACGAGGAAGGAGAGGAGGAAGAGTCGGAAGAAGAAGAGGAATTGGGGGAGGAGAGGCATCAATCCACGGCATGTCCCACATGCCTGAAGACGGTGCAGAATGAGGGAAAGTGTGCTGTCTGCATGAGGCCCCCCAACCACAAATGCCTGGTGACGGACAGCTCCGCATGGAAGGGCCAATGTCACCAATGTGTGGGCAATGAGCTTCTGGAGACGGATTGTTACCTTTGCTTCACCGCGGAGACCCGAGAACCTGCATGCGCTGCCTGCCGGGGAGGGATGGCAGAATTCGGGAAGGGATGTGGCATGTGCCTGAAGATGTGTGACCAGCGGTGTGGCAAAAGGGTCAAGGAATGAGTATGGACCTGTCACCGCTGCCTCGCTCAGGCCCGAAAAGAGGATTGGGGGACAGAGAGCTCCGGGCTGCGTTGCTACGGAGATGGATGCGGAGGAATCTTCACAGGGATGGCATGTCATTGTGAGCATTGCGGAGGACAGGCCCATGCGCAGTGCGGTGCAGGAGTGCGAAGGAGTGAGGAGGGACATATGTTAGCTACTGAGCTAACCACCTCCGGCAGAGAAGCCGCGAAACCGAAAAGCTCACAAAGGTTCTTACACCTTCTTCCTTTGCAGGTATGTGTCATGCACCCCAAACTTAATCAGGCATACACTTCACCTTCAAGAGTACTAACGCCTTAGCATTACATTTCAGGAAGAGCTCAAGTCGNGAGGAATCTTCACAGGGATGGCATGTCATTGTGAGCATTGCGGAGGACAGGCCCATGCGCAGTGCGGTGCAGGAGTGCGAAGGAGTGAGGAGGGACATATGTTAGCTACTGAGCTAACCACCTCCGGCAGAGAAGCCGCGAAACCGAAAAGCTCACAAAGGTTCTTACACCTTCTTCCTTTGCAGGTATGTGTCATGCACCCCAAACTTAATCAGGCATACACTTCACCTTCAAGAGTACTAACGCCTTAGCATTACATTTCAGGAAGAGCTCAAGTCGTCAATACGCAAGAGAGTATCAAGCAAGGGTTGATTGATCAGCATGCAAGACAAGTCCTTTTATAGCTGTCTGTCCAGTCCTAGAACTCAAAAGAACATTCCTGGGAAGTGGCCTGAACCAGCCACGTCACCAATACACTTGAACTGTGGGCTTGACACATAAGCATCCTAGTGTCAAGGTGACAGACCAACCATGTAGCGTCCAAGAAGCTACGGACTTTCTTTCTTGGAAGCTTCCACAGCAAACAAGATATGCATGGGGCCAGGATCGACCTCATGACCTCTCACTTGGCCAAATCAACAAAATGGGCAAGGTAACCACTNAGCTGTCTGTCCAGTCCTAGAACTCAAAAGCACATTCCTGGGAAGTGGCCTGAACCAGCCACGTCACCAATACACTTGAACTGTGGGCTTGACACATAAGCATCCTAGTGTCAAGGCGACAGACCAACCATGTAGCGTCCAAGAAGCTACGGACTTTCTTTCTTGGAAGCTTCCACAGCAAACAAGATATGCATGGGGCCAGGATCGACCTCATGACCTCTCACTTGGCCAAATCAACAAAATGGGCAAGGTAACCACTCACCCACATGGTGTACTCACAGGTCATATCTCACAAGAGACAGAGCATAGTTGAGTCACACTACAACGGATCTAGGGGTCATACCTCCACAAGGGGCAGAGCATTCCTGATCCGTCCTACAACA
>SZWC01000260.1:478794-491755 GCA_023375785.1 Penium margaritaceum | reverse complement strand
GGTGGCTTCGCACGGCTATTGTGCGCAATGCCTTGACAAAGTTGGCCTGTGCCACTGCCATGACCACAAAGTTTACCAAGTAACTTTAACGGCTATGAATCATAACACGAGTCAGCCACGCTCAGAGTGTCCAATCACAGTGCATATATACTGGACAGGACCGTACAGGTATGAACAAGGTAAAATACTGGTGGCTCCGTGTGGCTATTGTGCGCAGTGCCTTGGCAAAGCTGGCATGTGCCACTGACCATGACCACAAATATATCCAATTGACTTTTACTTCTATTGATCATAACACGAGTCAGCCACGGTCAGAGTGTCCAATCACAGTGCAGATGTACTAAACATGATCTTGCGGGTGCAAACAAGGTAGAATACCGGCGGCTCCATGTGGCTATTGTGCACAATGCCTTGACAAAGTTGGCATGTGCCACTGACCATGCCCACAAAGTTTACCAAGTGACTTTAACGTCTGCGAATCATAACACGAGTCAGCCACGGTCAGAGTGCCCAACCAACGCACACATCTAATATGCATGACCTTGCAGGTACAAATAAATTAAAAAACCAGTGGCTTGGCACAGCTATTGTGCGCAATGCCTTGGCAAAATTGGCATGTGCCACTGACCATGACCACAAAGTTTACCAAGTACCTTTAACGGCTATGAATCATAACACGAGTCAGCCATGGTCAGAGTGTCCAATCAGAGTGCAGACATACTGGGCATGACCTTACAGGTATAAACAAGGTAAAATACTGGTGGCTCGGTGTGGCTATTGTGCGCAATGCCTTAAGAAAATTGGCATGTGCCACTGACCATGACCACAAATGTATCCAAGTGACGTTTACTTATATTGATCATAACACGAGTCAGCCAGGGTCAGAGTGTCCAATCATAGTGAAGATGTACTAGGCATGATCTTGCAGGTGAAAACGAGATAGAATACTGGTGGCTCCATGTGGCTATTGTGCGCAATGCCTTGACAAAGTTGGCATGTACCACTGATCAGGACCACATAGTATACCATGTAACTTTAACTTCTACGAATCATAGCAAGAGTCAGCCATGGTAAGAGTGCCCAATGAAAGCGTACTTCTAATATGCATGGCCTTGCAGGTATGAAAAAGGTAAAAAACCGGTGGCTTGGCATGGCTATTGTGCGCAATGCCTTGACAAGGTTGGCATGTGCCACTGACCATGAAAACAAAGTTTACCAAGTACATTAAACCGCTATGAATCATAACACGAGTCAGCCACGGTCAGAGTGTCCAATCACAGTGCAGATATACTGGGCATGACCTTGCAGGTATAATTAAGGTAGAATACTGGTGGCTCGGTGTGGCTATTGTGCGCAATTCCTTGACGAAGTTAGCATGTGCCACTGACCATGACCACAACTGTATCCAAGTGACTTTTACTTCTAAAGATCATAACACGAGTCAGCCGCGGTCAGAGTGTCCGATCACAGTGCATATGTACTAGGCATGATCGTGCAGGTGTAAACAAGGTAGAATACTGGTGGCTCAGTTTGGCTATTGTGCGCAATGCCTTGACAAAGCTGGCATGTGCCACTGACCGTGACCACAAATGTATCCAAGTGACTTTTACTTCTTTTGATCATAACACAAGTCAGCCACGGTTAGAGTGTCCAATCACAGTGCACATGTACTAGGCATGATCTTGCAGGTTGAAAAAAGGTAGAATACTGGTGGCTCAGTGTGGCTATTGTGCGCAATGCCTTGACAAAGTTGGAATGTGCCATTGACCATGACCACAAAGTTTACCATGTGACTTTAACTTCTACGAATCGTAACACGAGTCAGCCACGGTCAGAGTGCCCAATCACAGCGTACATCTAATATGCACGACCTTGCAGGTATAAACAAGGTAAAAAAACCGGTGGCTTGGCACGGCTATTGTGCGCAATGCCTTGACAAAGTTGGCATGTGCCACTGCCATGACCACAAATATATCCAAGTGACTTTTACTTCTATTTATCATAACACGAGTCAGCCACGGTCAGAGTGTCCAATCACAGTGCAGATGTACTAGGCATGATCTTGCAGGTGCAAACAAGGTAGAATACTGGTGGCTCCATGTGGCTAGTATGCACAATGCCTTGACAAAGTTGGCATGTGCCACTGATCATGACCACAAAGTTTACCAAGTGACATTAACGTCTGTGAATCATAACACGAGTCAGCCAGGGTCAGAGTGCCCAATCACAGTGCATATCTAGTATGCATGACCTTGCAGGTATAAACAAGTTAAAAACCCGGTGGCTTGGCACGGCTTTTGTGCGCAATGCCTTGACAAAGTTGGCATGTGCCACTGACCATGACCACAAAGTTTACCAAGTACCTTAAACGGCTATGAATCATAACACGAGTCAGCCACGGTCAGAGTGCCCAATCACAGTGCAGATATACTGGACATGACCTCACAGGTATAAACAAGGTAAAATACTGGTGGCTCGTTGTGGCTCTTGTGCGCAATACCTTGACAAAGTTGGCATGTGCCACTGACCATGACCAAAAATGTATTCAAGTGACTTGTAATTCTATTGATCATAACACGAGTCAACCACGGTGAGAGTGTCCAATCACAGTGCAAATGTACTAGGCTTGATCTTGTAGATGCAAACAAGGTAGAATACTGGTGGCTCGGTGTGACTATTGTGCGCAATGCCTTGGCAAAGTTGGCATGTGCCACTGACTATGACCACAAAGTGCACCAAGTGACTTTAACTCCTACGAATCATAACACGAGTCAGCCACGGTCAGAGTGCCCAATCAAAGCGCATATCTAATATGCATGACCTTGCAGGTATAAACAAGGTAAAACACCGGTGGCCTGGCACGGCTATTGTGCGGAATGCCTTGACAAAGCTGGCATGTGCCACTGACCATGACCACAAAGTTTACCAAGTACATTAAACGGCTATGAATTATAACACGAGTCAGCCACGGTTAGAGTGTCAAATCACAGTGCAGATATACTGGGCGTGACCTTGCAGGTATAAAAAAGGTAGAATACTGGTGGCTCGGTGTGGCTATTATGCGCAATTCTTGACAAAGTTGGTATGTGCCACTGACCATGACCACAAAGTTTACCAAGTACATTAAACGGCTATGAATTATAACACGAGTCAGCCACGGTTAGAGTGTCAAATCACAGTGCAGATATACGGGGCGTGACCTTGCAGGTATAAAAAAGGTAGAATCCTGGTGGCTCGGTGTGGCTATTATGCGCAATTCTTGACAAAGTTGGTATGTGCCACTGACCATGACCACAAAGTTTACCAAGTACATTAAACGGCTATGAATTATAACACGAGTCAGCCACGGTTAGAGTGTCAAATCACAGTGCAGATATACGGGGCGTGACCTTGCAGGTATAAAAAAGGTAGAATCCTGGTGGCTCGGTGTGGCTATTATGCGCAATTCTTGACAAAGTTGGTATGTGCCACTGACCATGACCACAAATGTATCCAAGTGACTTTAACTTCTCTGGATCATAACACGAGTCAGCCACGGCCAGAGTGTCAAATCACAGTGCACATGTACTAGGCATGATCATGCAGGTGCAAACAAGGTAGAATACTGGTGTCTCGGTTTGGCTATTGTGCGCAATGCCTTGACAAAGTTGGCATGTGCCACAGACCATGACCACAAATGTATCCATGTGACTTTTACTTCTATTGATCATAACACGAGTCAACCACGGTCATAGTGTCCAATCACAGTGCACATGTACTAGGCATGATCTTGCAGGTGAAAAATAGGTAGAATACTGGTGGCTCGGTGTGGCTATAGTGCGCAATGCCTTGACAAATTTGGCATGTGCCACTGACCATGACCACAAAGTTTACCAAGTGACTTTAACTTCTACGAATCGTAACACGATTCAGCCACGGTCAGAGTGCCCAATCACAGTGCACATCTAATATGCATAACCTTGCACGTATAAAAGTTAAAAAACCGGTGGCTTGGCACGGCTATTGTGCTCAATGCCTTGACAAAGTTGGCATGTGCCACTGACCATGACCACAAAGTTTACCAAGTACCTTTCACGGCTATGAATCATAACACGAGTCATCCACGGTCAGAGTGTCCTATCACAGTGCATATATACTTGGCATGACCTTATATGTATAAGCAAGGTAAACTACTGGTGGCTCGGTGTGGCTATTGTGCGCAATGCCTTGACATAGTTGGCATGTGCCACTGATCATGACCACAAATGTATCCAATTGACTTTTACTTCTTTTGATCATAAAACGAGTCAGCCACGGTCAGAGTGTCCATTCACATTGCAGATGTACTAGGCATGATCTTGCAGGTGCAAACAAGGTAGAATACTGGTGGCGCCATGTGACTATTGTGCGCAATGCCTTGACAAAGCTGGCATGTGCCACTGACCATGACCACAAACATTACCAAGTACCTTAAACGGCTATGAATCATAACACGAGTCAGACACGGTCAGAATGTCCAATCACAGTGCAGATAAAGTGGGCATGACCTTACAGGTATAAACAAGGTAGTGTCTTTGTGGCTCAGTGTGTCTAGTATGTGCAAGGCCTTGACAAAGTTGGCATGTGCCGCTGACCATGACCACAAATGTATCAAAGTGACTTTTACTTCTATTGATCATAACACAAGTCAGCCACGGTCAGAGTGTCCAATCACAGTGCACATGTAGTAGGCATGGTCTTGCAGGTGCAAACAATGTAGAATACTGGAGGCTCGGTGTGGCTATTGTGCGCAATGCCTTGACAAAGTTGGCATGTGCCACTGATCATGACCACAAATGTTTCCAAGTGACTATTACGTTTATTGATCATAACACGAGTCAGCCACGGTCAGAGTGTCCAATCAATCAGCAGATGTACTAGGCATGATCTTGCACGTGCAAACAAGGTAGAATATTGGTGGCTCCATGTGGCGATTGTGCGCAATGCCTTGACAAAGTTGGCATGTGCCACTGATCATAACCACAAAGTTTACCAAGTGACTTTAACTTCTACGAATCATAACACGAGTCAGCCACGGTCAGATTTCCCAATCAAAGGGCACATCTAATATGCATGACCTTGCAGGTATAAACAAGGTAAAAAACCGGTGGCTTGGCACGGCTATTGTGCGCAATGCCTTGAGAAAGATGGCATGTGCCACTGATCATGACCACAAAGTTTACCAAGTACATTAAACGGTTATGAATCATAACACGAGTCAGACACAGTCAGTGTGTCCAATCACAGTGCAGATATACTGGGCATGACCTTGCAGGTACAAACAAGGTAAAATACTGGTGGCTCGGTGTGGCTATTGTGCGCAATTCCTTGACAAAGTTGGCATGTGCCACTGACCATGACCACAAATGTATCCAAGTGACTTTTACTTCTATTAATTGTAACACGAGTCAGCCACGGTCAGAGTTTCCAATCACAGTGCAGATGTACTATGCATGATCTTGCAGGTGCAAACAAGGAAGAATACCGGTGACTCGGTGTGGCTATTGTACGCAATGCCTTGACAAAGTTGGCATGTACCACTGACCATGACCACAAAGTTTACCAAGTGACTTTAACTTCTACGAATCGTAATACGTGTCAGCCACGGTCAGAGTGCCCAATCACAGTGCACATCTAATATGCATGACCTTGCAAGTATAAAAAAGTTAAATAACCGGTGGCTTGGCACGGCTATTGTGCGCAAGACATTGACAAATTGGTGTGGGCGTGGATCGTCGCGGAATGGGCGATGCAACCGGGTGGATCTGTGTGCCGGCCAAAGGATGATGCTGACAGAGGAAGAGTGATTGATTATGGAGTGGGCGCAGCGGCAAAACCACGTGCGCTACGAAGTTTTGGCGTGGGCGTAGGTCGTCGCAGAACAGGCGATGCGACCGGGCGGATCCTTGTGCTCAGCTGAAAGCGATGCGGATGGTGAGGAATGATTGATGATGGAGTAGGTGTAGGGGAAAAACCACGTGTGCGATTGAATTAGGGGAGTAAGATGCGGCAATGGGAAGGCAGGTGCCAACGCGCCGAAAGAATTCTGCTACTGGCGTGGGTGCAGGCTGCTGCGAAAGCGGGCAGCTAGCTCGTGCAGATCCTAGTGTCGTTCACAGATGCTGATAATGTCTAATGAAACGGAGGCTGGTGACGATGGCGGAGTGGGCACAGGGGCAAACCGCGTGCGCTAAAGGAAGTTTTCGGCGTGGGCGCAGGTCGTCGCAGAAAAGGCGATGCGACCGGGCGGATCCTTGTGCCGAGTTAGAACCAATGCGGAAGCGGAGGAAACGATTGATTTATGAGTGGGCGCAGGGGCGAAACGACGTGCATGAAGAGCTGATGCTAATGAAGATGATTAATGCAAAGGCAGCGCAGAGGATGCTGATGACGAAGAAATGAGGCAGGAACAGGTGGCTGATGGAGCTGAGAAGACAGGCAAGAACAGATGATGCGAGGAGGACGAGGAGGGCTGATGGAGGCAGATGAGGATGATGCGAGGAGTGAAGACTGAGGTATGATGATGATGCTGGAAAAGAGAGGCAGGGAGCGATGCGAGCGGAGGGAGCCGAGATGAGATGCGATGCGGCAGGGAGGTGGAGCGACACAACCACTTCTTCTTGCGCTCAAGAGAGTGACGGCTTGTTCCCCAGTTGGCTCAAAAATGGGAGCAGGAAGACTGGTGGTGTCCGATATCCTGTCAGCTAGAAGAGGTTGGTTGCGGCAGAAGGAGTCAGGCAGCGGGCAGAGGCGCTAGACCGCTGATGTCAGGGGAGTGACGGCTTGTTCTCCAGTTGGCTCGGAAATGGGAGCAGGAAGACTGGTGGTGTCCGATATCCTTACGGCGGCAGTTATGCCTGCAGCAGCTGACCAGGCAAGGAGGCGATGCGAGAAGGCGGCTCGAGGTGATGGGCGCAGGCGGGCAGAGGATGACAGCGAGGAAGGAGCAGATGAAGCTGAGAAGGTAAGATGAAAGAGGAGGAGATGTGATGAGGGGCAGCGGATGGCAGACAGCAGGAAGCGTCTTAGTAGTTGACGGCAGACGGCGGCTTGAGAGTTGCTTACGGCTGATGTGGGCGACAAGTCACCGGTTGTTGGCCACGGGCGTGCAAATGGGCGCTGGGCTTCCTTAGGATGACAAGGCGTTTCTTCAGCGTGGAGAACTCATCAGGCAGAGCTGCTAATGTCAGCTGCTGGCGAAGCGGCGAGGCGCGGGACGATGGTAGCGGCGGTAGAAGATTGCAGGTGGAAGTGATGGAGGGAAGATGGCGGCAGAGCGATGACGTAGTCACAGGGCACCAGGTGATGTTGCCTGATGCTCTGATACCATGTCAGAAGAATGTAGGCATGAGAACAGCAGCAGCAGAAACAGGCAGAAGCGTTAGGACAAGCAAGTGTACGTCAGCAAAGTGTCGTAGCTGAGAGCGGTGCGAGGCGTTAGTCGTGAAGGCTGATAGGGGCTGAGACGCGAGATAGCCGAGATAGACAGGTTGATGTGAGAGAGAGTGCTGGCGAGATGAGTGATGGTTGGCGGAGTATGAGAGCTGAGCGAAGGAGCGATAGTGACAGAGCGAAGCGTTGAGAGGGACTGGTGAAGGCAAAGAGTGCGAGGAGCAAGCAGAGCAAAGACACAGTGGCATAGCCGCGCAACCAAAGGGGTACGGGATGAGTAGAACTATTCTCGTTAAGCTGGAAGGAATTAACATCCTCCGTATATGTATAAAACAGGACAAGACAAAATAGGAAACGGCTTCTTGTGTGCTAGCCGGACGCGCTTGCGGGGTGACCACTGATTATGGGATCACTTGGTCCGATAGCCGTTCGCCGGCTAAGGCGCCGACAATGGTTAGTGCATCGACAATGGCTAGTGTGTCGACCGAGGTGGTTCGGGCCAGAGCTGAACCATTCTTGATAACTTATTTTCCAGCTGGTGGGAGTCCTGTCAGGTTTACGGTAATAATTATGACACAAACAAGGTAGAATACTGGTGGCTCGGTGTGGCTATTGTNGGCTATTGTGCGCAATGCCTTGACAAAGTTAGCATGTGCCACTAACCATGACCACACACTTTACCAAGTGACTTTAACTTCTACAAATTGTAACACGAGTCAGTCACGGTCAGAGTGCCCAATCACAGTGCACATTTAATATGCATGACCTTGCAGGTATAAACAAGGTAAAAAACCGGTGGCTTGGCACGGCTATTGTGCGCAATGCCTTGACAAAGTTGGCATGTGGCACTGACCATGACCACAAAGTTTACCAAGTACCTTAAACGGCTATGAATCATAACACGATTTAGCCACGGTCAGAGTGTCCAATCACAGTACAAATATACTGGGCATGACCTTGCAGGTATAAACAACGTAGAATACTGGTGGCTCGGTGTGGCTATTGTGCGCAATGCCTTGACAAAGGTGACATGTGCCACTGACCATGACCAGAAGGTTTACCAAGTGACTTTAATCTCTACGAATTGTAACACGAGCCAGCCACGGTCAGAGTGCCCAATCACAGGTCAGATGTACTAGGCATGACCTTGCAGGTATAAACAAGGTAAAAAACCAGTGGCTTGGTACGGCTATTGTGCGCAAGGCCTTGAAACGTTGGCATGTGCCACTGACCATGACCACAAAGTTGACCAAGTACCTTAAACGGCTATGAATAATGACACGAGTCAGCCACGGTCAGAGTGTCCAATCATAGTGCAGATATACTAGGCATGACCTTGCATGTACATACAAGGAAGAATACTGGTGGTTCGGTGTGGCTATTGTGTGCAATGCCTTTA
Organism: Penium margaritaceum; assembly: GCA_023375785.1. Taxonomy (NCBI): domain Eukaryota; kingdom Viridiplantae; phylum Streptophyta; class Zygnematophyceae; order Desmidiales; family Peniaceae; genus Penium; species Penium margaritaceum. Next base: position 482,946 of record SZWC01000260.1, on the reverse strand, counting down.
CAAAGTTGGCATGTGCCACTGACCATGACCACAAATGTATCCAAGTGAATTTTACTTCTATTGATCATAACACGAGTAAGCCATGGTCAGAGTGTCCAATCACATTGCAAATGTACAAGGCATGATCTTGCATGTACAAAGAAGGCAGCATACTGCTGGCGCGGTGTGGCTATTGTGCGCAATTCCTTGACAAAGTTGGCATGTGCCACTGACCATGACCACAAATGTATCCAAGTGAATTTCACTTCTACGAATCGTAACACGACTCAGCCAGAGTCAGAGTGCCCAATCACAGTGTACATATAATATGCATGACCTTACAGGTATAAACAAGGTAAATAACTGGTGGCTTGGCACAGCTATTGTGCGCAATGCCTTGACAAAGTTGGCATGTGCCATTGACCATTATCACAAAGTTTTCCAAGTTCCTGAAACGGGTATGAATCATAACACGAGTCAGCCACGGTCAGAGTGTCCAATTACAGTGCAGATATCCTGGGCATGACCTTGCAGGTAGAAACAAGGTTGAATACTAGTGGCTCAGTGTGTGGCTATTGTGCGCAATGCCTTGACAAAGTTGGCATGTGCCACTGACCATGACCACAAGTGACTTTTACTTCTATTGATCATAACACGAGTCAGCCACGGTCAGAGTGTCCAATCGCAGTGCACATCTAATATACATGACCTTGTATGTATGAACAAGGTAAAAAACAGGTGGCTTGGCACGGCTATTGTGCGCAATGCCTTGACAAAGTTTGCACGTGCCACTGACCATGACCACAAAGTTTACCAAGTACCTTAAACGGCTATGAATCATAACATGAGTCAGCCATGGTCAAAGTGTCCAATCACAGTGCAGATGTACTAGGCATGATCTTGGAGGTTCAAACAAGGTAGAATACTGGTGGCTCGGTGTGGCTACTGTGCGCAATGCATTGACAAAGTTGGCATGTGCCACTGACCATGACCACAAAGTTTACCAAGTGACTTGAACTTCTACGAATCGTAACACAAGTCAGCCACAGTCAAAGTGCCCAATCACAGTTAAGATGTACTAGGCATGACCTCGCAGGTATAAACAAGGTAAAAAACCAGTGGCTTGGCACGGCTATTGTGCGCAAGGCCTTGACAAAGTAGGCATGTGCCACTGACCATGACCACAAAGTTTACCAAGTACCTTAAACGGCTATGAATCATAACACGAGTCAACCACGGTCAGAGTGTCCAATCATAGTGCAGATATACTGGGCATGACCTTGCAGGTATATACAAGGTAGAATACTGGTGGCTCGGTGTGGCTATTGTGCGCAATGCCTTGACAAGATTGGCATGTGCCACTGACCATGACCACAAATGTATCCAAGTGACTTTTACTTCTATTGATCATAACACGAGTCAGCCACGGTCAGAGTGTCCAATCACAGTGCAGATGTACTAAGCATGATCTTGCAGGTACAAAGAAGGTATAATACTGGTGGCTCGGTTTGGCTATTGTGCGTAATGCCTTGACAGTGTTGGCATGTGCCACTGACCATGACCACAAATGTATCCAAGTGACTTTCACTTCTACGAATCGTAACACGAGTCAGCCATAGTCAGAGTTTCCAATCACAGTGCACATCTAATATGCATGACCTTACGGGTATAAACAAGGCGAATAACTGGTGGCTTGGCACGGCTATTGTGCGCAATGCCTTGACAAAGTTGGCATGTGCCACTGACCATGACCACACGTGACTTTTACTTGTATTGATCATAACACGAGCCAGCCACAGTCAGAGTGTCCAATCACGGTGCACATCTAATGTGCATTACCTTGCAGGTATAAACAAGGTAAAAAAACCGGTAGCTTGGCACGGCTATTGTGCGCAATGCCTTGACAAAGTTTGCATGTGGCACTGACCATGACCAGAACGTTTACCAAGTGACTTTTGTCAGGAAAATGTCATGACAGTTAGCTGATGGAGATGCACAGAAGAGATGACGGCCGAAGCATCGGCGAAGGTGCTGGCAGCTGATGGCATGCTGACGTCAAGAGNACAGTGCAGATGTACTAGGCATGATCTTGCAGGTGCAAACAAGGTAGAATACTGGTGGCTTGGTGTGGCTATTGTGCGCAATGCCTTGACAAAGTTGGCATGTGGCACTGACCATGACCAGAACGTTTACCAAGTGACTTTTGTCAGGAAAATGTCATGACAGTTAGCTGATGGAGATGCACAGAAGAGATGACAGCCGAAGCATCGGCGAAGCTGCTGGCAGCTGATGGCATGCTGACGTCAAGAGAGATCACAGGCACGACTGTGAGGCAAGCACTGAGAAGTATGACGAGGTGAAGCGGGGGCGGTGCCAGAGGCACAGGCCAAGCCGGAGATAGAACTGGCGTGGGCGCAGTGTCACTCGGCACGGGCGCTTTGAGTTCTGGAGGCGCCTTGGGTGAGCAGTGCGGGCACGACGGAGCGAAGCGGAGGAGCGGGTGCTGTTAGGAGATGGATCACAGGCCTTATCCAGCAGGCGGGCAAGTGAGGAGGTCCAGTGACAATGTAATGAACAAGGTGCCACGGGCAGAGAGCACGTAGCGAGGCAGAGGAACGAGTGCCACAGCACGGAGGCGGACAACGGCAAGGAGACAATGGGCAGCACCATAGCACGGAGGTGAGCGAAGGAATGAGGAAATGATTGATTGATAATACCGAGGATAACAGAGGCAGAGATACAAGAGCAGAAGTACAAGGTTAAGTACTGTGCTAAGATTACCTAGTCCTAACACTGCTAAGGTGGGTGGCGCGTGTAAGCGCGCCGCAGCCGTTCTGCTTGTTTGGCTCGTGTCGTGGGTCGTGGGTGCGCTTCCCGGTGCGGAGCGCACGTTAGAGTTAGGAGGGCTGCGACCTTTCTCCGTGGTAGGTCGTGCCCTACATACGTTGTCGTGTAGCATGGACCGAGCCGCTCGGTGACTTCCGTTAGCCCAGGTCCGTGGCGGTAGAACGGAGACTGTGCAGTAGCGTGGCTGGTGGCGGCAGGCTCGGCATCCACGTCTGCTTGGGTGCGGTTGGTTCGGCACGTCCGTTGCCTGGACTCGCGCTGATACTTTGGTCGTGCGAGTCTTCGGAAGTCTTGGTCAGAGTTGATCTGGACCTCTTGGGGATATTCTGGCTTGGCCTTTTCTTGAGGGGTAGGGGAGTGCAGGCTGCCCATTTCTTGTTCGGTAGAAGTCAAGTGGGCAGTCTTGTGAGCATTGTTTATTATTCTGACACCCCCCTTTAATGCCACAAGACTGCTCAGGTGCTGATGCTTGATGAGGATGCGGTCTGGTGGTCGAGTTTGGTGTGGTTCTGCGAAGCACGTTGTCAGGGCGGAGGATCGCTTCTGCTTTTCTGGTTTCCCTGTTGTTGGGACGCAGTACCACAGTGATGGTGGGTTCGCCTTGGTCCGGTGTTCGTTAGAGGAGTTCTGAGTCTTTGGAGATGAGAGGTGGAGAATCTCCACTAAGGGTTGCAGGTGCTTCGGAGATGCTCCAAGGCGCAGCTGATGGGGAAGGAGGAAGAGCTCAGTGGGATCACTTTTTTTTTATGTCGGGTCGCGCTTCGGGCTGGGGGAGAGAGTTCCTGCTAGCAGTGTAATGCGACTGACAGTGATGCTGTGGCAGAGCATAAGTGCCAGTTGTACGCCAGCTTCTTTTGTGACAGGTGCTATCAGCTGCTGTTGATGCTGTTGCTGCTTCTCTTCTTGCTCCTCTTGGCATTGTTGCTTTTGTTCTTGCTGTAGCTGCTGCTGCTGTTGTCGTTGATGGGGTGGTACATAGCAGGCAGGTCGGTGCGTAGGGGAGTGATCAGCTTTCAGGGGATAAGATGTGGTTGATGTCTCCGTTATCAAGAATCCTGGCCGTCTGTGAGGGGGAATGTATCAGCCAGGCAGTTCATCCTGGATGGTGAACTTAGGGCTGGCAGGTTGGGTGTTGATGGCTTGAGGTTGGGTGTCTTGATCAGCTGCGGGCAGAATCATTTTGCCATAAAACCTGATCATGAACGCGTTGACTTCGTCAGGAGTGAATGGTGACCGGTCGAGAGGTAGCCAGACGTACTCGACTGGTGTTGAGAGCTCCTGCGTTTTGTTGTGTTGCAGCTGTGGAACTTCCTCAGGAGGCCAGTT
>SZWC01000260.1:445909-478646 GCA_023375785.1 Penium margaritaceum | reverse complement strand
TGGATGGTGAACTTAGGGCTGGCAGGTTGGGTGTTGATGGCTTGAGGTTGGGTGTCTTGATCAGCTGCGGGCAGAATCATTTTGCCATAAAACCTGATCATGAACGCGTTGACTTCGTCAGGAGTGAATGGTGACCGGTCGAGAGGTAGCCAGACGTACTCGACTGGTGTTGAGAGCTCTTGCGTTTTGTTGTGTTGCAGCTGTGGAACTTCCTCAGGAGGCCAGTTCGGGGTAGGAAGGTTGTCTTCATAGCGCGATGGTGGGGCAGATGGAGGAGTGGTGTCGGTGAGTTCCTTTGCTTCCTCAGAAGTGCAGTGAGGGCACTGGCAGGGGGAGTATGATGTAGTTCGGTCATAGGTGAAGTCAATGAATTAGTCTTCATCCTTTGGTTCAGGCAGCTCAGACAAGAAGGCTGTGGTGGATACCGCAGGATCAGGTGTTGGAGTTGTGAAGGAAGATTCCGTCACAGGTGCTGCTGCTGCTGGTGTTGCTGCGGCTGTTGGTCTTGTGAGGTGTCTGAGGAGGCGAGGGACTGTTGCCACGAGACAGCCAAGGATGAAAAGACAGAGCAACATGGTGCTTCTCAGGCATTATCCCGTGGTTGACTTAGAGGTTGAGGATTAGGGATGAGGCAGCTGTTGGAGGAGGATCTTTGTGCAGTTGTTGCAACGGACGAAGGTTGATGGTAATGAAGGGTCTGCGGGTTGATCGTAGAGGTTTCTTGAGTGTGTAAGAGCGAGGGCGGTGCTTTTGAGGCGTCTTTTGGGCTGATGTGGCTGCTTCTGCTGCTGCTTTTGCTGCTGCGAGGGAAGACTACTGCTGCTGCTGCTGGAGATGTGGTGTCTACGGCGAGGGAAGGCGAATTGACTGCTTGTATTTGCTGCTGCTGCTGTGTGTATCACCAGCCCCGAGTCGTGCCCATACACGGTTTAGGAATGGTGGTGCCACACAGGATGCGTGGATGTTGGAGTGCTGTTGCTTCTGCTGCTGTTGCTGCTGCAAAGATAGTAGCTGGCGGATGCGATACTGACTGCTGCTGCTGGTGTGAAAAGGCGGATGACGGTCAATCCTGTGCGTTGTCAAACCAGGAATGCGCCCATACACATCTGGTCTGACGGTGTGAGAGTGACGGCACCAGTGCTGCTGCTGAAAATGCTGTTGACGGCTGGTAGCGGTGAGACNAAGCATCGGCGAAGGTGCTGGCAGCTGACGGCATGCTGACGTCAAGAGAGATCACAGGCACGACTGTGAGGCAAGCACTGAGAAGTATGACGAGGTGATGCGGGGGCGGTGCCAGAGGCACAGGCCAAGCCGGAGATAGAACTGGCGTGGACGCAGTATCACTCGGCACGGGCGCTTCGAGTTCTGGAGGCGCCTTGGGTGAGCAGTGCGGGCACGACGGAGCGAAGCGGAGGAGCGGGTGCTGTGAGGAGATGGATCACAGGCCTTAGCCAGCAGGCGGGCAAGTGAGGAGGTCCCGTGAGAATGTAATGAACAAGGTGCCACGGGCAGGGAGCACGTAGCGAGGAAGAGGAATGAGTGCCACAGCACGGAGGCGGGCAACGGCAAGGAGACAACGGGCAGCACCACAGCACGGAGGTGAGCGAAGGAATGAGGAAATGATTGATTGATAATACTGAGGATAACAGAGGCAGAGATACAAGAGCAGAAGTACAAGGTTAAGTACTGTGCTAATATTACCTAGTCCTAACACTGCTAAGGTGGGCGGCGCGTGTAAGCGCACCACAGCCGTTCTGCTTGTTTGGCTCGTGTCGTGGGTCGTGGGTGCGCTTCCCGGTGCAGAGCGCACGTTAGAGTTAGGAGGGCTGCGACTTTTCTCCGTGGTAGGTCGTGCCCTGCATACGTTGTCGTGTAGCATGGACCGAGCCGCTCGGTGACTTCCGTTAGCCCAGGTCCGTGGCGGTAGACCGGAGACTGTGCAGTACCGTGGCTGGTGGCGGCAGGCTCGGCATCCACGTCTTCTTGGGTGCGGTTGGTTCGGCACGTCCGTTGCCTGGACTCGCGCTGATACTTTGGTCGTGCGAGTCTTCGGAAGTCTTGGTTAGAGTTGATCTGGACCTCTTGGGGATATTCTGGCTTGGCCTTTTCTTGAGGGGTAGGGGAGTGCAGGCTGTCCATTTCTTGTTCGGTAGAAGTCAAGTGGGCAGTCTTGTGAGCATTGTATATTATTCTGACAACTTTAACTTCTAGGAATCATAAAACAAGTCAGCCATGGTCAGAGTACGCAATCACAGTGCACATCTATTATGCATGACCTTGCAGGTATGAAGAGGGTTTAAAAACGGTGTATTGGCACGACTATTGTGCGCAATGACTTGACAAAGTTGGCATGTGCCACTCACCATGACCACAAAGTTGACCAAGTGACTTTAACTTCAACGAGTCGTAACACAAGTCAGTCCCAGTCAGAATGCCCAATCACAGTTCAGATGTGCTAGGCATGACCTTGCAGGTATAAACAAGGTACAAATTGGGTAGCTTGGCACGACTATTGTAATCAATGCCTTGACAAAGTTGGCATGTGCCACTGACCATGACCACAAAGTTTACCAAGTACCTTAAACGGCTATAAATCATAACATGAGTCAGCCACGGTCAAAGTGTCCAATCACAAAGCAGATGTAATAGGCATGATCTTGCAGGTTGAAACAAGGTAGAATACTGGTGGCTCGGTGTGGCTTTTGTGCGCAATGCCTTGACAAAGTTGGCATGTGCCACTGACCATGACCACAAAGTTTACCAAGTGACTTTAACTTCTACGAATTGTAACACGAGTCAGCCACAGTCAGAGTGCCCAGTTACAGTTCAGATGTACTAGGCATGACCTTGCAGGTATAAACAAGGTAAAAAGCTGGTGACTTGGCACGGCTATTGCGCGCAATGCCTTGACAAATTCGGCATGTGCCACTGACCATGACCACAAAGTTTACCAAGTACCTGAAACGGCTATGAATCATAACACGAGTCAGCTACGGTCAGAGTGTCCAATCACAATGCAGATGTACTAGGCATGATCTTACAGGTACAAACAAGTTAGAATACTGGTGGCTCGGTGTGGCTTTTGTGCGCAATGCCTTGAAAAACTTGGCATGTGCCACTGACCATGACCACAAATGTATCCAAATAACTTTTACTTATATTGATCAGAACACAAGTCAGCCACGGTCAGAGTGTCCAATCAAAGTACAGATATACTGGGCATGAACATGCAGGTATAAAAAAGGTAGAATACTGGTGGTTCGGTGTGGCTATTGTGCACAATGCCTTGATAAAGTTGGCATGTGCCACTGACCATGACCACAAATGTTTCCAAGTGACTTTTACATATATTGATCATAACACGAGTCAGCCACGGTCAAAGTGTCCAATCACAGTGCAGATGCACTAGGCATGATCTTGCAGGTACAAACAAGGTAGAATACTGGTGGCTTGGTGTGGCTATTGTGCGCAATGCCTTGACAAAGTTGGCATGTGCCACTGACGATGACCACAAATGTATCCAAGTGACATTTACTTCCATTGATAGTAACACAAATCAGCCACGGTCAGAGTGCCCAATCACAGTGCACATCTAATATGCATGACCTTGCATGTATAAACAAGGTAAAAAACCGGTGGCTTGGCACGGCTAATGTGCGCAATGCCTTGACAAAGTTGGCATGTGCCACTGACCATGACCACTAATGTATCCAATTGACTTTTACTTCTATTGATCATAACACGAGTCAGTCACAGTCAGAGTGTCCAATCATAGTGCAGATTTACTAGGCATCATCTTGAAGGTACAGACAAGGTAGAATACTGGTGGCTCGGTGTGGCTATTGTACGCAATGCCTAGACAAAGGCGGCATGTGCCACCGGATAACCACAACGTTTACAAAGTGACTTTCACTTCTACAAATCGTAACACGAGTCAGCCATGGTCAGAGTGCCCAATCACAGTACACACATAGTATGCATGACCTTGCAGGTATAAATAAGGTACAAAACCGGTGGCTTGGCATGGCTATTGTGCGCAATGCCTTGACAAAGCTGGCATGTGCCACTGACCATGTCCACAAAGTTCACCACGTGACGTTAACTTCTACGAATCGTAACATGAGTCAGCCACGGTCAGAGTGCCCAGTCACAGTAGGCATCTAATGTGCATGACCTTACAGGTATAAACAAGATTAAAAAACAGTGGCTTGGCACGGCTATTGTGCGCAATGCCTAAACAATGTTGGCATGTGCCACTGACCATGACCACAAAGTTTACGAAGTACCTTAAATGGCTATGAACCATAACACGAGTTAGTCACGGTGAGAGTGTCCAATCACAGTGCACATGTACTAGCCATGATCTTGCAGGTGCAAACAAGGTATAATACTGGTGGCTCGTTGTGGCTATTGTGCACAATGCCTTGACAAAGTTGGCATGTGCCACTGACCATAACCATAATGTAAACCAAGTGACTTTAACTTATACGAATCGTAATACGAGTCAGCCACAGTGAGAGTACCCAATAATGGTTCAGATGTACTAGGCATGACCTTGCAGGCATAAACAAGGTCAAAAACCGGTGGCTTGGCATGGCTACTGTGCGCAATGCCTTGACAAAGTTGGCATGTTCCACTGACCATGACCACAAAGTTTACCAGATACCTTAAACGGCTATGAATCGTAACACGAGTCAGCCACGGTCAGAGTGTCCAATCACAGTGCAGATATACCGGAAATGACCTTGCAGATACAAACAAGGTAGAAAACTGGTGGCTCGGTGTGACTATTGTGCGCAATGCATTCACAAAGTTGGCATGTGCCACTGGCCATTACCACAAATGTATCCAAGTGACTTTAACATCTACTGATCATAACACAAGTCGGCCACTGTCAGAGTGTCCAATCACAGCGCAGATGTACTAGGCATGATCTTGCAGGTGCAAACAAGGTGGAATGCTGGTGGCTCATTGTGGCTATCGTGCGCAATACCTTGACAATGTTGGCATGTGCCACTGACCATGACCACAATGTTTACCAAGTGACTTTAACTTATATGAGTTGTAACACGAGTCAGCAACAGTCAGAGTGCCCAATCACGGTTCAGATGTACAAGGCATGACATTGCACGTATAACCAAGGTCAAAAACCGGTGGCTTGGCACGTCTTCTGTGCGCAATGCCTTCATAAAGTTGGCATGTGCCTCTGACCATGACCACAAAGTCTACCAAGTACCTGAAACGGTTATGAATATTAACACGAGTCAGCCACGGGCAGAGTGTCCAATCACAGTGCACATGTACTAGGCATGATGTTGCAGGTGCAAACAAGGTATAATACTATTGGCTCGGTGTGGCTATTGTGCGCAATGCCTTGACAAAGTTGGCTTGTGCCACTGACCATGACCACAAATGTATCCAAGTGACTTTCACTTCTATTGATCATAACATGAGTCAGCCACGGTCAGAGGGTCCAATCAAAGTGCAGATGTTCTAGGCATAATCTTCCAGGTTCAAACAAGGTTGAATGCTGGTGACTCGATGTTGCTATTGTGCACAATGCCTTGACAAAGTTGGCATGTGCAACTGACCATGACCACAAATGTTTACCAAGTGACTTTAACTTCCACGAATTGTAACACGAGTCAGCCACGGTCAGCGTGCCCAATCACAGTGCACATCTAATATGCATGACCTTGCAGGTCATTACAGGGTCAAACACCGGTGTCTTGGCAAGGTTATTGTGTGCAATGCCTTGACAAAGTTGGCATGTGCCACTGACCATGACCACAAAGTTTACCAACAGCTATGAATCGTAACACGAGTAAGCCACGGTCAGAGTGTCCAATCACAGTGCAAATATACTAGGCATGACCTTGCAGGTATAAACAAATTAGAATACTGGTGGCTCGGTGTGGCTGTTGTACACAATGCCTTGACAAATATGGCATGTGCCACTGACCATGACCACATATGTATCCAAGTGACGTTTACTCCTATTGATCATAATACGAGTCAGCCACGGTCCGAGTGGCCAATCACAGTGCAGATGTACTAGGCATGATCTTGCACGTGCAAACTAGGTAGAATACTGGTGGCTCGGTGTGGCTATGGTGCGCAATGCCTTGACAAAGTTGGCATGTGCCACTGACCATGACCACAAATGTATCCAAGTGACTTTTACTTCTATTGATCATAAAACGAGTCAGCCACGGTCAGAGTGTCCAATCAAAGTGCAGATGTTCTCGGCATGATCTTGCTGGTTCAAACAAGATACAATACTGGTGGCTTGATGTGGCTATTGTGTGCAATGCCTTGACAAAGTTGGCATGTGCCCCTGACCATGACCACAAATATTTACCAAGTGACTTTGCCTTCTACGAATCGTAACAAGAGTCAGCCACGGTCAGAGTGCCCAATCGCAGCGCACATATAATATGCATGACCTTGCAGGTATAATCAGGGTAAAAAAAAAACAGTGTCTTGGCACGGCTATTGTGCCCAATGCCTTGACAGAGTTAGCATGTGCCACTGACCATGACCACAAAGTTTACCAAGGACCTTAAACGGCTATGAATCATAACACGAGTCAGCCATGGTCAGAGTGTCCAATCACAGTGCAGATATACTGGGCATGACCTTGCAGGTATAGACAAGGTAGAGTACTGGTGGCTCGGTGTGGCTATTGTGCGCAATGCATTGACAAATTTGGCATGTGCCACTGGCGATGACCACAAATGTAACCAAGTGACTTTTACTTCAATTGATCATAACAGGAGTCAGCCATGGTCTGAGTGTCCAATCACAGTGTAGATGTACTAGGCATGACCTTGCAGGTTCAAACAGAATAGAATACTGGTGGCTCGATGTGGCTATTGTGCGCAATGCCTTGACAAAGTTGGCATGTGCCACTGACCATGACCACTAATATATCCAAGTGACTTTAACTTCTATTGATCATAACACGAGCCAGCCATGGTCAGAGTGTCCAATCACAGTGCAGATATACTAGGCATCATCTTGCAGGTGCAAACAAGGTAGAATTCTGGTGGCTCGGTGTGGCTATTGTGCGCAATGCCTTGACAAAGTTGGCATGTGCCACTGACCATGACCACAAATGTTTATCAAGTGACTTTTACTTCTACTGATCATAACACGAGTCAGCCATGGTCAGAGTATCCAATCACAGTGCAGATGTTCTAGGCATGATCTTGCAGGTTCAAACAAGGTAAAATTCTAGTGGATCGATGTGGCTATTGTGCGCAATACCTTGACAAAGTTGGCATGTGCAACTGACCATGACCACAAAAGTTTACCAAGTGACTTTAACTTCTACGAATTGTAACACGAGTCAGCCACGGTCAGCGTGCCCAGTCACAGTGCACATCTAATATGCATGACCTTGCAGGTCTAAACAGGGAAAAAAACCGGTGTCTTGGCACGGTTATTGTGCGCAATGTTTTGACAAAGTTGGCATGTGCCACTGACCATGACCACACAATTAACCAAGTACCTTAAACAGCTATGAGTCATAACACGAGTCATCCACGGTCACAGTGTCCAATCACAGTGCAAATATACTGTGCATGACCTTGCAGGTGTAAACAATATAGAATACTGGTGGCTCGGTGTGGCTGTTGTACGCAATGCCTTGACAAAGTTGGCATGTGCCATTGACCATGACCACAATTGTATCCAAGTGACTTTTACGTCTATTGACCGTAACACGAGTCAGCCACTGTCAGAGTGTCCAATCACAGTGCAGATGTAGTGGGCATGATCTCGCAGGTACAAACAAGGTAGAATACTGGTGGATCCCTGTGGCTATTGTAAACAATGCCTTGACAAAGTTGGCATGTGTCACTGACCATGACCACAAATGAATCCAAGTGACGTTTACTTCTATTGATCATAATACGAGGCAGCAATGGTTAGAGTGTCCAATCACATTGCATATGTACTAGGCATAATCTTGCAGGTATAAACAAGGTAGAATACAAGTGGCTTGGTGTGGCTATTGTGCGCAATGCCTTGATAAAGTTGGCATGTGCCAAAGATCATGACCACAAAGTTTTACCAAGTGAGTTTAAGTTCTACGAATCGTAACACGGGTCAGCCACGGTCAGAGTGCCCAATCACAGCGCACACCTAATATACAGGACCTTGCAGGTATACACAAGGAAAAAAATCGGGGGCTTGTTCCTTTCTATTGTACGCAATGCCTTCACAAAGTTGGCATGTACCACTGATCATGACCACGAAGTTTACCAAGAACCTTAAACACCTATGAATCATAGTACGAGTCAGCCACAGTCAGAGTGTCCAATCACAGTGCAGATAGACTGGGCATGTCCTTAAAAGTATAAACAAGGTACAGTACTGGTGGCTCGGTGTGGCTATCGTGCGCAATGCCTTGACAAAGTTGGCATGTACCACTGACCATGACCACAAATGTATCCAAGTGACTTTTATTTCTATGAATCATAAGACGAGTCAGCCACGGTCAGCGTGTCCAATCACAGTTCAGATGTACTAGGCATGACCCTGCAGGTATAAACAAGGTAGAATACTGGTGGCTTGGCACTGCTATTGTGCGCAATGCCTTGACAATGTTGGCATGTACCACTGACCATGACCACAAAGTTTACCAAGTACATTAAAGGGCTATGAATCATAACACGAGTCCGCCACGGTCAGAGTGTCCAATCACAGTGCAGATATACTGGGTATGACCTTCTAGGTATAAACAAGGTAGAATACTGGTGGCTTGGTGTGGCTATTGTGCGTAATGCCTGGACAAAGTTAGCATGTGCCACTGACCATGACCACACATGTATCCAAGTGACGTTTACTTCTATTGATCATAACATGAGTCAGCCACGGTCTGAGTTTCCAATCACAGTGCAGATGTACTAGGCATGATCTTACTGGTGCAAACAAGGTAGAATACTGGTGGCTTGGTGTGGCTATTGTGCGCAATGCCTTGACAAAGTTGGCATGTGCCACTGACCATGACCACAANTCCAATCACAGTGCAGATGTACTAGGCATGATCTTGCAGGTTCAAACAAGGTAGAATAGTGGTGGCTTGATGTGGCTATTGTGTGCAATGCCTTGACAAAGTTGGCATGTGTCACTGACCATGACCACAACGTTTACCAGACGTCTTTAACTTCTACAAATCATATCATGAGTCAGCCACGGTCAGAGTACCCAATCACAGTGCATATCTAATATGCATGACCTTGCAGGTATACACAAGGTAAAACACCGGTGGCTTTGCACGGCTCTTGTGCGCAATGCCTTGACAAAGTTGGCATGTGCCATTGACCATGACCACAAAGTTTACCAAGTACCTTAAAGGGCTATGAATCATAACACAAGTCAGCCATGGTCAGAGTGTCCAATCACAGTGCAGATGTACTAGGCATGATCTTGTAGGTGCAAAGAAGGTAGAATGATGGTGACTCCGTGTGGCTATTGTGCGCAGTGCCTTGACAAAGTTGGCACGTGTCACTGACCATGACCACAAATGTATCATAGTGACTTTTACATCTATTGATCATAACACGAGTCACCCACGGTCAGAGTGTCCAATCACAAAGCAGATGTACTAGGCATGATCTTACAGGTTCAAACAAGGTAGAATACTGGTGGCTCGATGTGGCTATTGTGCGCAATGCCTTGACAAAGTCGGCATGTGCCACTGACCATGATCACAAAGTTTACCAAGTACCTTAAACGGCTATGAATCACAACACGAGTCAGCCACAGTCAGAGTGTCCAATCACAGTGCAGATGTACTAGGCATGATCTAACAGGTACAAACAAGGTTCAACACTGGTGGCTCGGAGTGGCTATTGTGCGCAATGCCTTGACAAAGTTGGCATGTGCCACTGACCATGACCACAAAGCTTACCAAGTGACTTTAACGTCAACGAATCGTAACACGAGTCAGCCGCGGTCAGAGTGCCCAATCACAATTTACATGTATAGGCATGACCCTGCAGGTATGAATAAGGTAAAAAACCTGTGGCTTGGCACGGTTATTGTGCACAATGCCTTGACAAAGTTGGCATGTGGCACTGACCATGACCACAAAGTTTACCAAGTACCTTAAACGACTATGAATCATAACACGAGTAAACCACGGTCAAAGTGTCCAATCACAGTGCAGATGTACTAGGAATGATCTTGCAGGTGCAAAAAAGGTAGAATACTGGTGGCTCGATGTGGCTATTGTGTGGAATGCCTTGAAACCGTTGGTATGTGCCACTGACCATGACCACAAATATATCCTAGTGACGTTTACTCCTATTGATCATAACACGAGTCCGTCACGGTCAGAGTGTCCAATCACAGTGCAGATGTACTAGGCATGATCTTGCACGTGCAAACAAGGTAGAATACTGGTGGCTCGGTGTGGCTATGGTGTGCAATGCCTTGACAAAGTTGGCATGTGCCACTGACCATGACCACAAAGTTTACCAAGTTCATTAAACGGCTATGAATCATAACACGAGTCAGCCACGGTCAGAGTGTCCAATCACAGTGTAGATATACTGGGCATGACCTTACAGGTATAAACAAGGTATAATACGGGTGGCTCGGTGTGGCTTGTGTGCAATACCTTGACAAAGTTGGCATGTACCACAGACCATGACCTCAAATGTATCTAAGTGACGTTTACTTCTACTGATCATAACACGAGTCAGCCACAGTCAGAGTGTCCAATCACATTGCAAAAGTACTAGGAATGATCTTGCACATTCAAACAAGGTAGAATACTGGTAGCTTGGTGTGGCTATTGTATGCAATGCCTTGAAAAAGTTGGCATGTTCCACTGACCATGACCACAACGTCTACCAAGTGAATTTAACTTCTATGAATCGTAACACGAGTCAGCCACGGTCAGAGTGCCCAATCACAGCGCACATCTAATATGCATGACCTTGCAAGTATAAACAAGGGAAAAAATTGGTGTATTGGCACGGCTATTGTGAGCAATGCCTTGAAAAAGTTGGCATGTGCCACTGACCATGACCACAAAGTTTACCAAGTACCTTAAACGGATATGAATCATAACACGAGTCAGCCACGGTTAGAGTGTCCAATCACAGTGCAGGTATACCGGGCAGGACCTTACAGGTCTAAACAAGGTAGAATACTGGTGGCTCGGTGTGGCTATTGTGCGCGATGCCTTGACAAAGTCGGCGTGTGCCACTGACCATGACCACAAAGTTTACGAAGTGAGTTTAACTTCTACGAATCTTAATACGCGTCAGCCACAGTTAGAGTGCCCAATCACAGTGCAGATGTATTGGGCATAACCTTGCAGGTATAAACAAGGTAGAATATTGGTGGCTCGGTGTGGCTATTTTGCGCAATGCCTTGACAAAGTTGGCATGTGCCACTGACCATGACCACAAAGTTTACCAAGTGACTTTAACTTCTACGAATCCTAACACGAGTCAGCCACGGTCAAAGCGTCCAATCACAGTTCAGATGTACTGGACATGACCTTGCAGGTATACACAAGGTAAAAAACCTGTGGCGTGGCACGGCTATTCTGCGCAATGCCTTGACAAAGTTGGCATGTGGCACTCACCATGCCCACAAAGTTTACCAAGTACATTAAACGGCTATGAATCATAACACAAGGCAGCCACGGTCAGAGTGTCCAATCACAGTGCATATGTACTGTGCATGATCTTACAGGTATAACTAAGGTAAAACACTGGTGGCTCGGTGTGGCTATTGTGCGCAGTGTCTTGACAAAGTTGGCATGTGCCACTGACCATGACCACAGAGTTTACCAAGTGACTTTAACTTCTTTCAATTGTAACACGTGTCAGCCACAGTCGGAGTGCCCAATCACAGTGTACATCTTATATGCATGACCTTGCAGGTATAAACTGGGTAAATTTCCGGTATCTTGACACGGCTATTGTGCACAATGCCTTGACAAAGTTGGCACGTGCCACTGACCATGACCACAAAGTTTACCATGTGACTTTCACTTCTCTAAATTGTAACACGAGTCAGCCACAGTCAGAGTGCCCAATCAAAAATCAGATGTACTAGGGATGACCTTGCAGATATAAACAGGGTAAAAAACCGTTGTCTTGGCACGGCTATTGTGCGCAATGACTTGACAAAGTTGGCATGGGCCACTGACCATGACCACAAAGTTTACCAAGTACCTTAAACAGCTATGAATCATAACACGAGTTGACCACGGTCAGAGTGTCCACTCACATTGCAGATATACTAGGCATGACCTTGCAGGTGCAAACAAGGTAGAATACTGGTGGCTCGGTGTGGCTATTGTGCGCAATGCCTTGACAAAGGTTGCATGTGCCACTGACCATGACCACAAATGTATCCAAGTGACTTTTACTTCTATTCATCATAACACGAGGCAGCCACGGTCAGTGTGTCCAATCACAGTGCAGATTTACTAGGCATGATCTTGGAGGTGCAAACAAGGTAGAATACTGGTGGCTTTGGGTGGCTATTGTGCGCAATGCCATGACAAAGTTGGCATGGGCCACTGGTCATGACCACCAAGTTTACCAAGTACCTTAAGCGGCTATGAATCATAACACGAGTCAGCCACGGTCAGAGTGTCCAATCACAGTGCAGCTGTACTAGGCATGCCCTTGCAGGTACAAACAAGGTAGAACACTGTTGGCTCGGTGTGGCAATGCCTTGACAAAGTTGGCATGTGCCACTGACCATGACCACAAAGTTTACCAAGTGACTTTAACTTCTACGAATCGTAACATGAGTCAGCCACAGTCAGAGTGCCCAATCATAGTGCACATCTAATATGCATGACCTTGCAGGTATAAACAGGGTAAAAAACCGGTGTCTTGGCACGGCTATTGTGCACAATGCCTTGACAAAGCTGGCACGTGCCACTGACCATGACCACAAAGTTTACCAAGTACATTAAACGGCTATGAATCATAACACGAGTCAGCCACGGTCAGAGTGTCCAATGACAGTGCAGATATACTGGGAATGACCTTACAGGTATAAACAAGGTAGAATACTGGTGGCTCAGTGTGGCTATTGTGCGCAATGTCTTGACAAAGTTGGCACGTGTCACTGAACATGACCACAAATGTATCCAAGTGACTTTTACTTCTATTGATCATAACACGGGTCATCCACGGTCAGAGTGTCCAATCACAATGCAGATTAACTAGGCATGATCTTGCAGGTCCAAACAAGGTATAATACTGGTGGCTCGGTGAGGCTATTGTGCGCAATGCCTTGACAAAGTTGGCATGTGCCACTGACCATGACCACAAAATGTACCAAGTGACTTTAACTTCTACGAATCGTAATACGAGTCAGCCACGGTCAGAGTGCCCAATCACAGTTTAGATGTACTAGGCATGACCTTGCAGGTATAAACAAGGTAAAAAACGTGTGGCTTGGCACGGTTATTGTGCGCAATGCCTTGACAAAGTTGGCATGTGGCACTGACCATGACCACAGAGTTTACCAAGTACCTTAAACGGCTATGAATCATAACACGAGTCAACCACGGTCAGAGTGTCCAACCACATTGCTGATGTACTAGGCATGATCTTGCAATTGCAAACAAGGTAGAATACTTGTGGCTCAGTGTGGCTATTGTGTGGAATGCCTTGAAAACGTTGGCATTAGCCACTGACCATGACCACAAGTATATCCTAGTGACTTTTACTTCTATTGATCATAACACGAGTCCGCCACAGTCAGAGTGTCCAATCACAGTGCAGATGTACTAGGCATGATCTTGCACGTGCAAACAAGGTAGAATACTGGTGACTCGGTGTGGCTATTATGTGCAATGCCTTGACAGAGAAAGTTGGCATGTGCCACTGACCATGACCACAAAGTTTACCAATTACATTAAACGGCTATGAATCATAACACGAGTCAGCCACGGTCAGAGTGTCCAATCACAGTGAAGATATACTGGGCATGACCTTACAGGTATAAACAAGGTATCATACGGGTGGCTCGGTGTGGCTATTGTGTGCAATACCTTGACGAAGTTGGCATGTGCCACAGACCATGACCACAGATGTATCCAAGTTACGTTTACTTCTATTGATCATAACAGGAGTCAGCCACAGGCAGAGTGTCAAATCACAATGTAAAAGTACTAGGAATGATCTTACAGGTTCAAACAAGGTAGAATTCTGGTAGCTGGGTGTGGCTATTGTGCGCAATGCCTTGAAAAAGTTGTCATGTGCCACTGACCATGACCACATTGTTTACCAAGTGACTTTAACATCTATGAATCGTAACACGAGTCAGCCACAGTCAGAGTGCCTAATCACAGTGAACATCTGATATGCATGACCTTGCATTTACAAACAAGGTAAAAAACCAGTGGCTTGGCATGGCTATTGCGCGCATTGCCTTGACTTAGTTGGCATGTGCCACTGACCATGACCACAAATGTATCCAAGAGACATTAACTTCTATTGATCATAATACGAGTCAGCCACGGTCAGAGTGTGCAATCACAGTGTAGACATACAGGGAATGACCTTACAAGTATAAACAAGGTACAATACTGGTGGCTCGGTGTGGCTATTGTGCGCAATGCCCTGACAAAGTTGGCATGTGCCACAGACCATGACCACAAAGTTTACCAAGTGACTTTAACTTCTACGAATCGTAACACGAGTCAGCCACGGTCAGAGTGCCCAATCACAGTGCAGATGTACTAGGCATGATCTTGCACGTGCAAACAAGGTAGAATACTGGTGACTCGGTGTGGCTATTATGTGCAATGCCCTGACAAAGAAAGTTGGCATGTGCCACTGACCATGACCACAAAGTTTACCAATTACATTAAACGGCTATGAATCATAACACGAGTCAGCCACGGTCAGAGTGTCCAATCACAGTGAAGATATACTGGGCATGACCTTACAGGTATAAAAAAGGTATAATACGGGTGGCTCGGTGTGGCTATTGTGTGCAATACCTTGACAAAGTTGGCATGTGCCACAGACCATGACCACAGATGTATCCAAGTTAGGTTTACTTCTATTGATCATAACAGGAGTCAGCCACAGTCAGAGTGTCAAATCACAATGTAAAAGTACTAGGAATGATCTTACAGGTTCAAACAAGGTAGAATTCTGGTAGCTGGGTGTGGCTATTGTGCGCAATGCCTTGAAAAAGTTGTCATGTGCCACTGACCATGACCACAAAGTTTACAAAGTGACTTTAACATCTATGAATCGTAACACGAGTCAGCCACAGTCAGAGTGCCTAATCACAGTGAACATCTGATATGCACGACCTTGCATTTACAAACAAGGTAAAAAACCAGTGGCTTGGCATGGCTATTGCGCGCATTGCCTTGACTTAGTTGGCATGTGCCACTGACCATGACCACAAATGTATCCAAGTGACATTTACTTCTATTGATCATAATACGAGTCAGCCACAGTCAGAGTGTGCAATCACAGTGTAGACATACAGAGCATGACCTTACAAGTATAAACAAGGTACAATACTGGTGGCTCGGTGTGGCTATTGTGCGCAATGCCCTGACAAAGTTGGCATGTGCCACAGACCATGACCACAAAGTTTACCAAGTGACTTTAACTTCTACAAATCGTAACACGAGTCAGCCACGGTCAGAGTGCCCAACCACATGAACATCTAATATGCATGACCTTGCACGTATAAACAAGGGAAAAAACTGGTGTCTTGGCACGGCTATTGTGCCCAATGCCTTGACAAACTTGGCATGTGCCACTGACCATGACCACAAAGTTTACCAAGTACCCTAAACGGCTATGAATCATAGCACGAGTCAGCCACGCAACGAGTGTCCAATCACAGTGCAGGTATACCGGGCAGGACCTTACAGGTCTCAACAAGGTAGAATACTGGTGGCTCGGTGTGGGTATTGTGCGCAATGCCTTGATAAAGTTGGTATGTGTCACTAACCATGACTTCAAATGTATCCAAGTGACTTAAACTTCTATGAATCATAACACGAGTCAGCCATGGTCAGAGTGTCCAATCACAGTGCAGATGTACTAGGCATGGTCTTGCAGGCTCAAACAAGGTAGAATACTGGTGGCTTGGTGTGGCTATTGTGTCGATGCCTTGACAAAGTCGGCGTGTGCCACTGACCATGACCACAAAGTTTACGAAGTGAGTTTAACTTATATGAATCTTATCACGCGTCAGCCACAGTTAGAGTGCCCAATCACAGTGCAGATGTATTGGGCATAACCTTGCAGGTATAAACAAGGTAGAATATTGGTGGCTCAGTGTGGCTATTGTGCGCAATGCCTTGACAAAGTTGGCATGTGCCACTGACCATGACCACAAAGTTTACCAAGTGACTTTAACTTCTACGAATCCTAACACGAGTCAGCCAAGGTCAAAGCGTCCAATCACAGTTCAGATGTACTGGACATAACCTTGCAGGTATAAACAAGGTAGAAAACCTGTGGCGTGGTACGGGTATTCTGCGCAATGCCTTGACAAAGTTGGCATGTGGCACTCACCATGCCCACAAAGTTTACCAAGTACATTAAACGGCTATGAATCATAACACAAGGCAGCCACGGTCAGAGTGTCCAATCACAGTGCATATGTACTGTGCATGATCTTACAGGTATAACTAAGGTAGAATACTGGTGGCTCGGTGTGGCTATTGTGCGCAGTGACTTGACAAAGTTGGCATGTGCCACTGACCATGACCACAGAGTTTACCAAGTGACTTTAACTTCTTTCAATTGTAACACGTGTCAGCCACAGTCGGAGTGCCCAATCACAGTATACATCTTATATGCATGATTGCAAGTATAAACTGGGTAAATTTCCAGTATCTTGGCACGGCTATTGTGCGCAATGCCTTGACAAAGTTGGCACGTGCCACTGACCATGACCACAAAGTTTACCATGTGACTTTAACTTCTACAAATTGTAACACGAGTTAGCCACAGTCAGAGTGCCCAATCACAAATCAGATGTACTAGGGATGACCTTGCAGATATAAACAGGGTAAAAAATTGGTGTCTTGGCACGGCTATTGTGCGCAATGACTTGACAAAGTTGGCATGGGCCACTGACCATGACCACAAAGTTTACCAAGTACCTTAAACGGCTATGAATCATAACACGAGTTGACCACGGTCAGAGTGTCCACTCACATTGCAGATATACTGGGCATGACCTTGCAGGTGCAAACAAGGTAGAATGCTGGTGGCTCGGTGTGGCTATTGTGCGCAATGCCTTGACAAANTTGGCATGTGCCACTGACCATGACCACAAATGTATCCAAGTGACTTTTACTTCTATTCATCATAACACGAGGCAGCCACGGTCAGTGTGTCCAATCACAGTGCAGATGTACTAGGCATGATCTTGGAGGTGCAAACAAGGTAGAAAACAGGTGGCTTTGGGTGGCTATTGTGCGCAATGCCATGACAAAGTTGGCATGGGCCACTGGTCATGACCACCAAGTTTACCAAGTACCATAAGCGGCTATGAATCATAACACGAGTCAGCCACGGTCAGAGTGTCCAATCACAGTGCAGCTGTACTAGGCATGACCTTGCAGGTGCAAACAAGGTAGAACACTGTTGGCTCGGTGTGGCTATTGTGCGCAATGCCTTGACAAAGTTGGCATGTGCCACTGACCATGACCACAAAGTTTACCAAGTGACTTTAACTTCTACGAATTGTAACATGAGTCAGCCACAGTCAGAGTGCCCAATCATAGTGCACATCTAATATGCATGACCTTGCATGTATAAACAAGATACAAAAACCGGTGGTTTGGCACGGCTATTGTGCGCAATGCCTTGACAAGGTTGACATGTGCCACTGACCATGACCACAAATGTATCCAAGTGACTTCTACTTCTATTGATCATAACACGAGTCAGTCACGGTCAGAGTGTCCAATCACAGTGCAGATATACTAGGCATGACCTTGTAGGTATGAACAAGGTAGAATAGTGGTGGCTCAGTGTGGCTATTGTGCGCAATGCCTTGACAAAGTTGGCATGTGCCACTGACCATGACCACAAGGATTACCAAGTGAGTTAAACGTCTTTGAATCGTAACACATGTCAGCCAGAGTCGGAGTGCCCAATCACAGTGCACATCTAATATGCATGACCTTGCAGGTATAAACAGGGTAAAAAACCGGTGTCTTCGCATGGCTATTGTGCACAATGCCTTGACAAAATTGGCACGTGCCACTGACCATGACCACAAAGTTTACAAAGTACCTTAAACGGCTATGAATCATAACACGAGTCAGCCACGGTCAGAGTGTCCAATGACAGTGCAGATATACTGGGCATGACCTTACAGGTATAAACAAGGTAGAATACTAGTGGCTCAGTGTGGCTATTGTGCGCAATGCCTTGACAAAGTTGGCACGTGTCACTGAACATGACCACAAATGTATCCAAGTGACTTTTACTTCTATTGATCATAACACGGGTCACCCACGGTCAGAGTGTCCAATCACAATGCAGATTAACTAGGCATGATCTTGCAGGTCCAAACAAGGTATAATACTGGTGGCTCGGTGAGGCTATTGTGCGCAATGCCTTGACAAAGTTGGCATGTGCCACTGACCATGACCACAAAGTTTACCAAGTATGTTAAACGGCTATGAATTATAACACAAGTCAGCCACGGTCATAGTGTCCAATCACAGTGCAGATATACTAGGCATGACCTTACAGGTATGAACAAGGTAGAATTCTGGTGGCTCGGTGCGGCTANNNCACAGTGCAGATGTACTAGGCATGATCTTGCACGTGCAAACAAGGTAGAATACTGGTGACGCGGTGTGGCTATTATGTGCAATGCCTTGACAAAGAAAGTTGGCATGTGCCACTGACCATGACCACAAAGTTTACCAATTACATTAAACGGCTATGAATCATAACACGAGTCAGCCACGGTCAGAGTGTCCAGTCACAGTGAAGATATACTGGGTATGATGTTACAAGTATAAACAAGGTTTAATACGGGTGGCTCGGTGTGGCTATTGTGTGCAATACCTTGACAAAGTTGGCATGTGCCACAGACCATGACCACAAATGTATCCAAGTTACGTTTACTTCTATTGATCATAACAGGAGTCAGCCACAGTCCGAGTGTCCAATCACAATGTAAAAGTACTAGTAATGATCTTACAGGTTCAAACAAGGTAGAATTCTGGTAGCTGGGTGTGGCTATTGTGCGCAATGCCTTGAAAAAGTTATGTGTCACTGACCATGACCACAAAGTTTACCAAGTGACTTTCACATCTATGAATCGCAACACGAGTCAGCCACAGTCAGAGTGCCTAATCACAGTGAACATCTAATATGCATGACCTTGCATTTACAAACAAGGTAAAAAACCAGTGGCTTGGCATCGCTATTGCGCGCATTGCCTTGACTTAGTTGGCATGTGCCACTGACCATGACCACAAATGTATCCAAGTGACATTTACTTCTATTGATCATAATACGAGTCAGCCACGGTCAGAGTGTGCAATCACAGTGTAGATATACAGGGCATGACCTTACAAGTATAAACAAGGTACAATACTGGTGGCTCGGTGTGGCTATTGTGCGCAATGCCCTGACAAAGTTGGCATGTGCCACAGACCATGACCACAAAGTTTACCAAGTGACTTTAACTTCTACGAATCGTAACACGAGTCAGCCACGGTCAGAGTGCCCAATCACAGCAAACATCTAATATGCATGACCTTGCATGTATAAACAAGGAAAAAAACTGGTGTCTTGGCACGGCTATTGTGCCCAATGCCTTGACAAACTTGGCATGTGCCACTGACCATGACCACAAAGTTTACCAAGTACCTCAAACGGCTATGAATCATAACACGAGTCAGCCACGGTAAGAGTGTCCAATCACAGTGCAGGTATACCGGGCAGGACCTTTCAGGTATAAACAAGGTAGAATAGTGGTGGCTCGGTGTGGCTTTTGTGCGCAATGCCTTGATAAAGTTGGCACGTGTCACTAATCATGACCACAAATGTATCCAAGTGACCTTTACTTCTATTGATCATAACACAAGGCAGCCACGGTGAGAGTGTCCAATCACAGTGCAGATGTACTAGGCATGGTCTTGCATGTTCAAACAAGGTAGAATACTGGTGGCTCGGTGTGGCTATTGTGCGCAATGCCTTGACAAAGTCGGCATGTGCCACTGACCATGACCACAAATTTTACGAAGTGAGTTTAACTTCTACGAATCTTAACACGAGTCAGCCACAGTTAGAGTGCCCAATCACAGTGAAGATGTATTGGGCATGACCTTGCAGGTATAAACAAGGTAGAATATTGGTGGCTCAGTGTGGCTATTGTGCGCAATGCCTTGACAAAGTTGGCATGTGCCACTGACCATGACCACAAAGTTTACCAAGTGACTTTAACTTCTACGAATCCTAACACGAGTCAGCCACGGTCAACGCGTCCAAGCACCGTTCAGATGTACTGGACATGACCTTGCAGGTAAAAACAAGGAAAAAAACATGTGGCGTGGCACGGCTATTCTTCGCAATGCCTTGACAAAGTTGGCATGTGGCACTCACCATGCCCACATAGTTTACCAAGTACATTAAACGGGTATGAATCATAACACGAGTCAGCCACGGTCAGAGTGTCCAATCACAGTGCATATGTACTGTGCATGATATTACAGGTATAAATAATGTAGAATACTGGTGGCTCGGTGTGGCTATTGTGCGCAGTGTCTTGACAAAGTTGGCATGTGTCACTGACCATGACCACAGAGTTTATCAAGTGACTTTAACTTCTTTGAATTGTAACACGTGTCAGCCACGGTCGGAGTGCCCAATAACAGTGTACATCTAATATGAATGACCTTGCAGGTATAAACTGGGTAAATTACCGGTATCTTGGCACGGCTATTGTGCGCAATGCCTTGAAAAAGTTGGCACGTGCCACTTACCATGACCACAAAGTTTACCATGTGACTTTAACTTCTACGAATTGTAACACGAGTCAGCCGCAGTAAGAGTGCCT
This sequence comes from Penium margaritaceum, assembly GCA_023375785.1. Lineage (NCBI taxonomy): Eukaryota > Viridiplantae > Streptophyta > Zygnematophyceae > Desmidiales > Peniaceae > Penium > Penium margaritaceum. The sequence continues at coordinate 457,583 of SZWC01000260.1, read as the reverse complement.
AATCATAAATCAGATGTACTAGGGATGACCTTGCAGATATAAACAGGGTTAAAAACCGGTGTCTTGGCATGGCTATTGTGCGCAATGACTTGACAAAGTTGGCATGGGCCACTGACCTTGACCACAAAGTTTACCAAGTACCTTAAACGGCAATGAATCATAACACGAGTTGGCCACGGTCAGAGTGTCCACTCACATTGCAGATAAACTGGGCATGACCTTGCAGGTGCAAACAAGGTATAATACTGGTGGCTCGGTGTGGCTATTGTGCGCAATGCCTTGACAAAGCTGGCATGTGACACTGACCATGACCACAAATGTATCCAAGTGCCTTTTACTTCTATTGATCATAACACGAGGCCGCCACGGTCAGAGTGTCCAATCACAGTGCAGATATACTAGGCATGATCTTGGAGGTGCAAACAAGGTAGAATACTGGTGGCTTTGGATGGCTATTGTGCGCAATGCCATGACAAAGTTGGCATGGGCCACTGATCATGACCACAAAGTTTACCAAGTACCTTAAGCGGCTATGAATCATAACATGAGTCAGCCACGGTCAGAGTGTCCAATCACAGTGCAGCTGCACTAGGCATGACCTTGCAGGTACAAACAAGGTAGAACACTGTTGGCTCGGTGTGGCTATTGTGCGCAATGCCTTGACAAAGTTGGCATGTGCCTCTGACCATGACCACAAAGTTTACCAAGTGACTTTAACTTATACGAATCGTAACATGAGTCAGCCACAGTCAGAGTGCCCAATCATAGTGCACATCTAATATGCATGACCTTGCATGTATAAACAAGATACAAAACTGGTGGCTTGGCACGGCTATTGTGCGCAATGCCTTGACAAGGTTGGCATGTGCCACTNCCACTGACCATGACCACAAATGTATCCAAGTGACTTTTACTTCTATTGATCATAACACGAGTCAGTCACGGTCAGAGTGTCCAATCACAGTGCATTTATACTAGGCATGACCTTGTAGGTATAAACAAGGTAGAATACTGGTGGCTCAGTGTGGCTATTGTGAGCAATGCCTTGACAAAGTTGGCATGTGCCACTGACCATGACCACAAGGTTTACCAAGTGAGTTAAACGTCTTTGAATCGTAACACATGTCAGCGAGAGTCGGAGTGCCCAATCACAGTGCACATCTAATATGCATGACCTTGCATGTATAAACATTGTAAGAACCGGTGTCTTGGCACGAATATTTTGCACAATGCCTTGACAAAGTTCGCACATGCCACTGACCATGACCACCAAGTTTACCAAGGACCTTAAAGGGCTATGAATCATAACACGAGTGAGCCACAGTCAGAGTGTCCAATCACAGTGCAGATATACTGGGCATGTCCTTACAGGTATAAACAAGGTAGAATACTGGTGGCTGGGTGTGGCTATTGTGCGCAATGCCTTGACAAAGTTGGCACGTGTCACTGACCCTGACCACAAATGTATCCAAGTGACTTTTACTTCTATTGATCATAACACGAGTCACCCACGGTCGGAGTGTCCAATCACAATGCAGATGTACTAGGCATGATCTTGCAGGTCCAAATGAGATAGAATACTGGTGGCTCGGTGTGGCTATTGTGCGCAATGCCTTGACAAAGTTGGCAAGTGCCACTGACCATGACCACAAAGTTTACCAAGTACATTAAACGGCTTTGAATCATAACACGAGTCAGCCACGGTCAGAGTGTCCAATCACAATGCAAAAGTACTAGGAATGATCTTACAGGTTCAAACAAGGTAGAATACTGGTAGCTGGGTGTGGCTATTGTGCGCAATGCCTTGAAAACGTTGGCATGTGCCACTGACCATGACCACAAAGTTTACCAAGTGACTTTAACATATATGGATCGTAACACGAGTCAGCCACAGTCGGAGTGCCTAATCACAGTGCACATCTAATATGCATGACCTTGCATTTACAAACAAGGTAACAAACCAGTGGCTTGGCATGGCTATTGCGCGCATTGCCTTGACAAAGTTGGCATGTGCCACTGACCATGACCACAAATGTATCCAAGTGACATTTACTTCTATTGATCATAATACGAGTCAGCCACAGTCAGAGTGTGCAATCACAGTGTAGATTTAAGGGCATGACCTTTCAGGTATAATCAAGGTACAATACTGGTGGCTCGGTGTGGCTATTGTGCGCAATGCCCTGACAAAGTTGGCATGTGCCACAGACCATGACCACAAAGTTTACCAAGTGACTTTAACTTCTACGAATCGTAACACGAGTCAGCCACGGTCAGAGTGCCCAATCACAGCGAAAATATAATATGCATGACCTTGCTGGTATAAACAAGGGAAAAAACTGGTGTCTTGGCACGGCTATTGTGCGCAATGCCTTGACAAACTTGGCATGTGCCACTGACAATGACCACAAAGTTTACCATGTACCTTAAGCGGCTATGAATCATAACACGAGTCAGCCACGGTTAGAGTGTCCAATCACAGTGCAGGTATACTGGGCAGGACCTTACAGGTATAAACAAGGTGGAATACTGGTGGCTCGGTGTGGCTATTGTGCGCAATGCCTTGATAAAGATGGCACGTGTCACTACCCATGACCACAAATGTATCCAAGTGACTTTTACTTCAATTGATCATAACACAAGTCAGCCACAGTCAGAGTGTCTAATCACAGTGCAGATTTACTAGGCATGGTCTTTCAGGTTCAAACAAGGTAGAATATGGGTGGCTCTGTGTGGCTATTGTGCGCAATGCCTTGACAAAGTGGGCATGTGCCACTGACCATGACCACAAAGTTTACCAAGTGAGTTTAACTTCTACGAAGCGTAACACAAGTCAGCCACAGGTAGAGTGCCCAATCACAGTGCAGATGTATTGGGCATGACCTTGCAGGTATGAACAAGGTAGAATATTGATGGCTCGGTGTGGCTATTGTGCGGAATGCCTTGACAAAGTTGGTATGTGCCACTGACCATGACCACAAAGTTTACCAAGTGACTTTAACTTCTACGAATAGTAACACGATTCAGCCACGGCCAGAGCGTCCAATCATAGTTTCGATGTACTTCACATGACATTGCAGGTATAAACAAGGTAAAAAACCTGTGGCGTGGCACGGCTATTCTGCGCAATGCCTTGACAAAGTTGGCATGTGACACTCACCATGACCACAAAGTTTACCAAGTACCTTAAACGGATATGAATCATAACACGAGTCAGCCACGGTCAGAGTGTCCAATAACAGTGCACATGTACTGTGCATAATCTTGCAGTTATAAATAAGGTAGAATACTGCTGGCTCGGTGTGGCTATTGTGCACAGTGCCTTGACAAGGTTGGCACTGACCATGACCACAAAGTTTACCAAGTGACTTTAACTTATGTGAATTGTAACACGTGTCAGCCACAGTCGGAGTGCCCAATCATAGTGTACATCTAATATGCATGATCTTGCAGGTATAGACAGGGTAAATTATTGGTGTCTTGGCACGGCTATTGTGTGCAATGCCTTGACAAAGTTGGCACGTGCCACTGACCATGACCACAAAGTTTACCATGTGACTTTAACTTCTACGAATTGTAACACGAGTCAGCCACAGTCAGAGTGCCCAATCACAACTCAGATGTACTAGGGATGACCTTGCAGGTATAAAGAGGGTAAAAAACCGGTGTCTTGGCACGGCTATTGTGCGCAATGCCTTGACAAAGTTGGCATGGGCCACTGACCATGACTACAAAGTTTACCAAGTACCTTAAACGGCTATGAATCATAACACAAATTGGCCACGGTCAGAGTGTCCACTCACATTGCAGATATACTGGGCATGACCTTGCAGGTGCAAACAAGGTAGAATACTGGTGGCTCGGTGTGGCTATTGTGCGCAATGCCTTGACAAGGTTGGCATGTGCCACTGACCAAGACCACAAATGTATCCAAGTGACTTTTACTTCTATTGATCATAACACGAGTCAGTCACGGTCAGAGTGTCCAATCACTGTGCAGATATGTTAGGAATGACCTTGTAGGCATAAACAAGGTAGAAAACTGGTGGCTCAGTGTGGCTATTGTGCGCAATGCCTTGACAAAGTTGGCATGTGCCACTGACCATGTCCACAAGGTTTACCAAGTGAGTTAAACGTCTTTGAGTCGTACCACGTGTCAGCCACAGTCGGAGTGCCCAATCACAGTGCACATCTAATATGCATTACCTTGCAGGTATAAACAGGGTAAGAAACTGGTGTCTTGGCATGGCTATTGTGCACAATGCCTTGACAAAGTTGGCACGTGCCACTGACCATGACCACAAAGTTGACCAAGTACCTTAAACGGCGATGAATCATAACACGAGTCAACCACGGTGAGAGTGTCCAATCATGGTGCAGATGTACTAGGCATGATCTTGCAGGTGCAAACAAGGTAGAATACTGGTGGCTCTGTGTGGCTATTGTATGGAATGCCTTGAAAACGTTGGCATGTGCCACTGACCATGACCAAAAATATATCCTAGTGACTTTTACTTCTATTCATCATAACACGAGTCCGCCACGGTCAGAGTGTCCAATCACAATGCAGATGTACTAGGCATGATCTTGCACGTGCAAAAAAGGTAGAATACTGGTGACTCGGTGTGGCTATTGTGTGCAATGCCTTGACAAAGTTGGCACGTGCCACTGACCATGACCACAAAGTTTACCATGTGACTTTAACTTCTACGAATTGTAACACGAGTCAGCCACATTCAGAGTGCCCAGTCACAGCTCAGACGTACTAGGGATGACCTTGCAGGTATAAAGAGGGTAAAAAACCGGTGTCTTGGCACGGCTATTGTGCGCAATGCCTTGACAACGTTGGCATGTGCCACTGACCATGACCTCAAAGTTTACCAAGTACCTTAAAAGGCTATGAATCATAACACGAGTCAGCCACGGTCAGAGTGTCCAATCACAGTACAGATATACTGGGCATGACGTTACAGGTGTAAACAAGGTATAATACGGGTGGTTCGATGTGGCTATTGTGTGCAATACCTTGACAAAGTTGGCATGTGCCACAGACCATGACCACAAATGTATCCAAGTGATGTTTACTCCTATTGATCACAACACGAGTCAGCCACAGTCAGAGTGTCCAGTCACAATGCAAAAGTAATAGGAATGATCTTGCAAGTTCAAACAAGGTAGAATACTGGTAGCTCGGTGTGGCTATTGTGCGCAATGCCTTGAAAACGTTGGCATGTGCCACTGACCATGACCACAACGTTTACCAAGTGACTTTAGCTTCAATGAATTGTAACACGAGTCAGCCACAGTCAGAGTGCCCAATCACAGTGCACATCTAATATGCATGACCTTGCATTGACAAACAAGGTAAAAAACCAGTGGCTTGGCATGGCTCTTGTGCGCATTGCTATGACAAAGTTGGCATGTGCCACTGACCATGACCACAAATGTATCCAAGTGACATTTACTTCTATTGATCATAACACGAGTCAGCCACGGTCAGAGTGTCCAATCACAGTGCAGATGTACTAGGCATGATCTTGCAGGTATAAACAAGGTATAATACTGGATGCTTGGTGTGGCTTTTGTGCACATTGCCTTGACAAAGTTGGCATGTTCCACTGACCATGACCACAAGTGTATCCAAGTGACATTTAGTTCTATCGATCATAACACAAGTCAACCACGGTCAAAGTGTGCAATCACAGTGTAGATATACAGGGCATGACCTTACAGGTATACACAAGGCACAATACTGGTGGCTCGGTTTGGCTATTATGCGCAATGCCTTGACAAAGTTGGCATGAGCCACATACCATGACCACAACATTTACCAAATGACTTTAACTTCTACGAATCGCAACACGAGTCAGCCACGGTCAGAGTGCCCAATCACAGCGCACATCTAATATGCATGACCTTGCAGGTATAGACAAGGAAAAAACTGGTGTCTTGGCACGACTATTGTGCGCAATGCCTTGACAAGGTTGGCATGTGCCACTGACCATGACCACACCTTTTACCAAGTACCTTAAACGGCCATGAATCATAACACGAGTCTGCCACAGTTAGAGTGTCCAATAACAGTGCAGGTATACTGGGCAGGAACTTACAGGTATAAACAAGGTAGAATATTGGTGGCTCAGTGTGGCTACCCATGACCACAAATGTATCCAAGTGACGTTTACTTCTATTGATCATAACACAAGTCAGCCACGGTCAGAGTGTCCAATCACAGTGCATATGTACTAGGCATGGTCTTGCAGGTTCAAACAAGGTAGAATACTGGTGGCTCGGTGTGGCTATTGTGTGCAATGCCTTGACAAGTTAGCATGTGCCACTGACCATGACCACAAAGTTTACAAAGTGACTTTACCGTCTACGAATCGTAACACGAGTCAGCCACATTCAGTGCCCAATCACAGTCCAGATGTACTAGACATGACATTGCAGGTATAAACAAGGTAAAAAACCGGTGGCTTTGCATGGCTATTGTGGACAATGCCTTGACCAAGTTGGCATGTGTCACTGACCATGGCCCCAAAGTTTACAAAGTACATTAGACGGCTATGAATCATAACACGAGGCGGCCACGGTCAGAGTGTCCAATCACAGTGCAGATATACTGAGCATTACCTTACATGTAAAAACAAGGTAAAATACTGGTGGCTTGGTGTGGCTATTGTGCGCAATGCCTTGACAAAGTCGGCATGTGCCACTGACCATGACCACAAAGTTTACCAAGTGAGTTTAACGTCTACGAATCGTAACACGAGTCAGCCACAGTAAGAGTGCCCAATCAAAGTGCAGGTGTATTGGTCATGACCTTGCAGGTATAAACAAGGTAGAATATTGGTGGCTCGGTATGGCTATTGTGCGCAATGCCTTGACGAAGTTGGCATGTGCCACTGACAATGACCACAAAGATTACCAGGTGACTTTAACTCCTACGAATCGTAACACGAATCAGCCACAGTCAGAGTGCCCAATCACAGTTCAGATGTACTAGGCATGATCTTGCAGGTACAAACAAGGTAAAAAACCGGTGGCTTGGCACGGTTATTCTGCGCAATGCCTTGACAATGTTGGCATGTGCCACTGACCATGACCACAACGTTTACCAAGTACCTTAAATAAATATGAATCATAACATGAGTCAGCCACGGTCTGAGTGTCCAATCACAGTGCAGATATACGGGGCATGACGTTATAGGTATAAACAAGGTAGAATACTGGTGGTTCGGTGTGGCTATTGTACGCAATGCCTTGACAAAGTTGGCATGTGCGACTGACCATGACCACAAATGTATCCAAGTGACTTTTACTTCTAATGATCATAACATGAGTCAGCCACGGTCAGAGTTTCCAATCACAGTACAGATGTACTAGGCATGATATTGCAAGTGCAAACAAGGTAGAATACTGGTGTCTCAGTGTGGCTATTGTGCGCAATGCCTTGACAAAGTTGGCATGTGCCACTGACCATGACCACAAAGTTTACCAAGTGACTTTAACTTCTACGAATTGTAACACAATTCAGCCACAGTCAGAGTGCCCAAATCACAGTTCAGATGTACTAGGCATGACCTTGCAGGTATAGAAATGGTTAAAAACCGGTGGCTTGGCACGGCTATTGTGCGCAATGCCTTGAAAAAACTGGCATGTGCAACTGACCATGTCCACAAAGTTTACCAAGTACCTTAAATGGCTATGCATCATAACAAGAGTCAGCCACGGTCAGAGTGTCCAATCATAGTGCAGATATACTGGGCTTAACCTTGCAGGTACAAACAAGGTAGAATACTGGTGGCTCGGTGTGGCTATTGTGCGCAATGCTTTGACAAAGTTGGCATGTTCCACTGATCATGACCACAAATGTATCCAAGTGACTTGTACTTCTATTGATCGTAACACGAGTCAGCCACGGTCAGAGTGTCGGACCACAGTGCAGATGTATTAGGCATGATCTTGCAGGTTCAAACAAGGTAGAATACTGATGGCTTGGTGTGGCTATTGTGTGCAATGCCTTGACAAAGTTGGAATGTGCCACTGACCATGACCACAAAGTTTGCAAAGTGACTTTTACTTCTACGAATCGTAACACAAGTCAGCCATAGTCAGAGTACCCACTCACAGTGCAGATGTACTAGGCTTGATCTTTCAGGTGCAAACAAGGTAGAATACTGGTGGCTTGGTGTGGCTATTGTGCGCAATGCCTTGACAAAGTTGGCATGTGCCACTGACCATGACCACAAAGCCTACCAAGTGACTTTAACTTCTAAGAATCGTAACACGAGTCAGCCACAGTCGGAGTGCCCAGTCACAGTGCACATATAATATGCATGACCTTGCAGGCATAAATAAGGTAAGAAACCGGTGGCATGGCATGGCTATTGTGCGCAATGCCTTGACAAAGTTGGCATGTGCCACTGACCATGACCACAAAATTTACCAAGTACCTTTAACGGCTATGAATCATAACACGAGTCAGCCACGGTCAGAGTGCCCAATCACAATTTACATGTATAGGCATGACCTTGCAGGTATGAATAAGGTAAAAAACCTGTGGCTTGGCACGGTTATTGTGCACAATGCCTTGACAAAGTTGGCATGTGCCACTGACCATGACCACAAAGCCTACCAAGTGACTTTAACGTCTACGAATCGTAACACGAGTCAGCCACGGTCAGAGTGCCCAATCACAATTTACATGTATAGGCATGACCTTGCAGGTATGAATAAGGTAAAAAACCTGTGGCTTGGCACGGTTATTGTGCACAATGCCTTGACAAAGTTGGCATGTGCCACTGACCATGACCACAAAGCCTACCAAGTGACTTTAACGTCTACGAATCGTAACACGAGTCAGCCACGGTCAGAGTGCCCAATCACAATTTACATGTATAGGCATGACCTTGCAGGTATGAATAAGGTAAAAAACCTGTGGCTTGGCACGGTTATTGTGCACAATGCCTTGACAAAGTTGGCATGTGCCACTGACCATGACCACAAAGCCTACCAAGTGACTTTAACGTCTACGAATCGTAACACGAGTCAGCCACGGTCAGAGTGCCCAATCACAATTTACATGTATAGGCATGACCTTGCAGGTATGAATAAGGTAAAAAACCTGTGGCTTGGCACGGTTATTGTGCACAATGCCTTGACAAAGTTGGCATGTGCCACTGACCATGACCACAAAGCCTACCAAGTGACTTTAACGTCTACGAATCGTAACACGAGTCAGCCACGGTCAGAGTGCCCAATCACAATTTACATGTATAGGCATGACCTTGCAGGTATGAATAAGGTAAAAAACCTGTGGCTTGGCACGGTTATTGTGCACAATGCCTTGACAAAGTTGGCATGTGCCACTGACCATGACCAAAAGGTTTACCAAGTGCCTTTAACTTCTACGAATCGTAACACGATTCAGCCACAGTCAGAGTGCCCAATCACAGTTCATATGTACTAGGCATGAAATTGTTGGTAGAAAAAAGGTAAAACACCGCTGGCTTGGCACGGCTATTGTGCGCAATGCCTTGACAAAGTTGGCATGTGCCACTGACCATGACCACAAAATTTACCAAGTACCGTAAACGGCTATGAATCATAACACGCGTCAGCCACGGTCAGAGTGTCCAATCACAGTGCAGATATACTAGGCATGACCTTGCAGGTACAAACTGGGTATTATTCTGGTGGCTCAGTGTGGCTATAGTGCGCAATGCCTCGACAAAGTTGGCATGTGCCACTGACCAAGACCACAAATGTATCCAACTGACTTTTACTTCTATTGATCATAACACGAGTCAGCCACGATCAGAGTGTCCAATTACAGTGCAGATGTACTAGGCATGATCTTGCAGGTTCAAACAAGGTAGAATGCTGGTGGCGTGTGTGGCTATTGTGTGCAATGCCTTGACAAATTCGGCATGTGCCACTGACCATGACCACAATTATATCCAAGTAACTTTTATTTCTACTGATCATAACACGAGTCAGCCACGGTCAGAGCATCCTATCACAGTACGATGTACTAGGCATGATTTTGCAGGTGCAAACAAGGTAGAATACTGGTGGCTCGGTGTGGCTATTGTGCACAATGCCTTGACAAAGTTGGCATGTGCCACTGACCAAGACCACAAAGTTTTCCAGGTGACTTTAACTTCTACGAATCCTAACATGAGTCAGCCACGGTTAAAGTGCCCAGTCACAGTGCACATCTAACATGCATGACCTTGCATGTATAAAAAAGGTGAAAAACCGGTGGCTTGGCACGGCTATTGCGCGCAATGCCTTGACAATGTCGGCATGTGCCACTGACCATGACCACAACGTTTACCAAGTGCATTAAACGGCTATGAATCATAACACGAGTCAGCCACGGTCAGAGTTTCCAATCTCAGTGCAGATGTAATAAGCATGATATTGCAGGTGCAAACAAGGTATAATACTGGTGGATCGGTGTGGCTTTTGTACGCAATGCCTTGACAAAGTTGGCATGTGCCACAGACCATGACCACAAAGGTTTCCATGTGACTTTAACTTCTATGAATCGTAACACGAGTTAGCAACAGTCAGAGTGCCCAATAACATTGCAGATGTACTGGGCACAATATTTCAGGTGCAAAAAAGGTAGAATACTGGTGGCTTGGTGTGGCTATTGTGCGCAATGCCTTGATAAAGTTGACATGTGCCACTGACCATGACCACAAAGCTTACCAAGCGACTTTAACTTCTAATAATCGTAACACGAGTCAGCCACATTTAGAGTGCCCAATCACAGTGCACATCTAATACGCATGGACTTGCAGGCATAAGCAAGGTAAAAAACTGGTGGCTTGGCATGGCAATTGTGCGCGATGCCTTGACAAAGTTGGCATGTGCCACTGACCATGACCACAAAATTTACTGAGTACCTTAAACGGCTATGAATCATAACACGAGTCAGCCACGGTCAGAGTTTCCAATCGCAGTGCAGATACACTGAGCATGACCTTGCAAGTCTAAACAAGGTAGAATACAGGTGGCTTGGTGTGGCTATTGTGCGCAATGTCGTGACAAAGCTGGCATGTGCCACTGACCATGACCACAAATGTATCCACGTGATTTTTTCTTCTATTGATCATAACACGAGTCAGCCACGGTCAGGGTGTCCAATTACAGTGCAGATGTACTAGGCATGATCTTGCAGGTGCAAACAAGGTAGAATAATTGTGGCCCGGTGTGGCTATTGTGCGCAATGCCTTGACAATGTTGGCATGTGCCACTGACAATGACCACAAAGTTTTCCAAGTGACTTTAACTTCTACGAATCGTAACATGAGTCAGCCACGGTTAAAGTGCCCAGTCACAGTGCACATCTAATATGCATGACCTTGCAGGTGGAAACAAGGTAAAAACCGGTGGCTTGGCACGGCTATTGTGCGCAATGCCTTGACAATGTTGGCATGTGCCACTGACCATGACCACAAAGTATACCAAGTACCTCACACGGCTATGAAGCATAACACAAGTCAGCCACAGTCAGAGTGTCTAATCACAGTGCAGATGAAATGGGCATGACCTTGAAGGTACAAAAAAGTTAGAATACGGGTGGCTCGGTGTGGCTATTGTGCGCAATGCCTTGACAAAGTTGTCAAGTGCCACTGACCATGACCACAAATGTATCCAA
>SZWC01000260.1:411731-425430 GCA_023375785.1 Penium margaritaceum | reverse complement strand
TGGCTGACTCGTGTTATGATTCATAGCCGTTTAAGGTACTTGGTAAGCTTTGTGGTCATGGTCAGTGACACATGCCAACTTTGTCAAGGCATTGCGCACACTAGCCAGACCGAACCACCAGTATTATACCTTGTTTGCACCTGCAAGATCATGCCTAGTACATCTGCACTGTGATTGGACACTCTGACCGTGGCTGACTTGAGTTATGATCAGTAGAAGTAAAAGTCACTTGGATACATTTATGGTCATGGTCAGTGGACATGCAAACTTTGTCAAGATATTGCGCAGAATAGTCACACCGAGCCACCAGTATTCTACCTTGATTGTACCTCCAAGGTCATGCCCAGTATATCTGCACTGTGATTGGAGACTCTGACCGTGGCTGACTCGTGTTAAGATTCATAGCCATTTAAGGGAGTTGGTAGACTTTGTGGTCATGGTCAGTGGCACATGCCAACTTTGTCAAGGCATTGCGCACAATAGCCATACCGAGCCACCAATATTCTACCTTGTTTATACCTGCAAGGTCATGCTCAGTATATCTGCACTGTTATTGGACACTTTGACTGTGGCTGACTCGTGTTATGATTCATAGCCGTTTAAGGTACTTGGTAAACTTTCTGGTCATGGTCAGTGGCACATGCCAACTTTGTCAAGGCATTGCATACAATAGCCGTGCCAAGCCACCAGTTCTTTACCTTGTTTATACCTGCAAGGTCATGCATATTAGATGTGCAATGTCATTGGGAACTCTGAACGTGGCTGACTCGTGTTACAATTTGTAGAAGTTAAAGTCACATGTTAAACTATGTGGTCATGGTCAGTGGCACATGCCAACTTTGTCAGGGCATTGCGCACAATAGCCACACCGAGCCACCAGTATTCTACCTTGTTTGAACCTGCAAGATCATGCCTAGTACATCTGCACTGTGATTTGACACTCTGACCGTGGCTGACTTGTGTTATGATCAGTAGAAGTAAAAGTTACTTGGATCTATTTGTGGTCGTGATCAGTGGCACAAGCCAACATAGTCAAGGCATTGCGCACAATAGTCACACTGAGCCACCTGTATTCTACCTTGTTTGTACCTGCAAGGTTATGCCCAGTATATCTGCACTGTGATTGGACACTCTGACCGTGGCTGACTCGTGTTAAGATTCATAGCCGTTTAAGGTACTTGGTAGACTTTGTGGTAATGGTCAATGGCACAGGCCAACTTTGTCAAGGCATTGTGCACAGTTGCCGTGCAAAGCCACTGGTATTTGAACTTGTTTATACCTGCAAGGTCTTGCCTCGTAAATCTGAACTTTGATTGGGTACTCTGACTATGGCTGACTCGTGTTACGATTCGTATATGTTAAAGCCACTTGGTAAACATTGTGGTCATGGTCAATGGCACATGCCAACTTTGTCAAGGCATTGCGCACAATAGCCACGCCGAGCCACAAGTACTCTACCTTGTTTGTATCTGCAAGATCATGCATAGTACATCTGCACTGTGATTGGACACTCTGACTGTGGCTGACTTGTGTTATGATTCATAGCCGTTTAAGGTACTTGGTAAACTTTGTGGTCATGGTCAGTGGCACATGCCAACATTGTCAAGGCATTGCGTACAATAGCCGTACCAAGCCACCGGTTTTTTACCTTGTTTATACCTGTAAGGTGAGGCATATTATATGTGCACTGTGATGGGCACTCTGATCGTGGCTGACTCGTGTTATGATTCGTTGAAGTTAATGTCACGTGATAAACGTTGTGGTCATGGTCAGTGGCACATGCCAACTTTGTCAAGGAATTACACACAATAGCCACACCGAGCCACCGGTATTCTACCTTGTTTATACCTGCAAGGTCATGCCCGGTATATCTGCACTGTGATTGGACACTCTGACCGTGGCTGACTCGTGTTATGATTTATAGCCGTTTAAGGTACTTGGTAAACTTTGTGGTCATGGTCAGTGGCACATGCCATTTTTGTCAAGGCATGGCATACAATAGCCGTGCCAAGCCACCGGTTTTTTACCTTGTTTATACCTGCAAGGTCATGCATTTTAGGTTTGCAATGTCATTGGGCACTCTGACCGTGGCTGACTCGTGTTACAATTCTTAGAAGTTAAATTCACTTGGTAAACTATGTGGTCATGGTCAGTGGCAAATGTCAACTTTGTCAAGGCATTGCGCACAATTGCCACACCAAGCCACCAGTATTCTACCTTTTTTGCACCTGTAATATGATGCCTAATACATCTGCACTGTGATTGGACACTCTGACAGTGGCTGACTTGTGTTATGATCAGTAGATGTAAAAGTCACTTGGATACATTTGTGGTCATGGTCAGTAGCGCATGCCAACTTTGTCAAGGCATTGCGCACAATAGTCACACTGAGCCACCAGTATTCTACCTTGTTTGTATATGCAAGGTCATGCCCGGTATATGTGCACTGTGATTGGACATTCTGACCGTGGCGGACTCGTGTTAAGATTCATAGCCGGTTAATGTACTTGGTAAACTTTGTGGTCATGGTCAGTGGTATATGCGAACTTTTTCAAGGCATTGCGCACAGTAACCGTGCCAAGCCACCGGTTTTTGACCTTGTTTATACCTGTAAGGATATTCCTAATACATCTGAACTGTGATTGGGCACTCTGACTGTGGCTGACTCGTGTTATGATTCGTATAAGTTAAAGTCACTTGGTGAACATTGTGTTCATGGTCAGTGGCACATGCCAACTTTGTCAAGGCATTGCGCATAATAGTCACACCGAGCCACCAGTATTCTACCTTGTTTGTATATCCAAGGTCATGCCCGGTATATGTGCACTGTGACTGGACATTCTGACCGTGGCGGACTCGTGTTAAGATTCATAGCCGGTTAATGTACTTGGTAAACTTTGTGGTCATGGTCAGTGGTATATGCCAACTTTTTCAAGGCATTGCGCACAGTAGCCGTGCCAAGCCATCGGTTTTTGACCTTGTTTGTACCTGTAAGGATATGCCTAATACATCTGAACTGTGATTGGGAACTCTGACTGTGGCTGACTCGTGTTATGATTCGTATAAGTTAAAGTCACTTGGTAAACATTGTGTTCATGGTCAGTGGCACATGTCAACTTTGTCAAGGCATTGCGCACAATAACCACACCGAGCCACCAGTAGTCTACCTTGTTTGGACACTCAGACCGTGGCTGACTTGTGTTGTGATTCATAGCCATTTAAGGTACTTGGTAAACTCTGTGGTCATGGTCAGTGGCATATGCCAACATTGTCAAGGCATTGCGCACGGTAGCCGTGCCAAGCCACCGGTTATTTACCTTCTTTATACCTGTAAGGTCATGCATATTAGATGTACACTGTGATTGGGCACACTGACCATGGCTGACTCGTGTTACGATTCGTAAAAGTTAAAGGCACGTGGTAAACTTTGTGGGCATGGTCAGTGGCACATGCCAACTTTGTCAAGGCATTGCACACAATAGCCACATCGAGCCACCAGTATTCGACCTTGTTTGCACCTGCAAGATCATGCCTAGTACATCTGCACTGTGATTGGACACTCTGACCGTGGCTGACTTGTGTTATGATCAATAGAAGTAGAAATCACTTGGATACATGTGTGGTCATGGTCAGTGGCACATGCCAACTTTGTCTAGGCATTGCACACAATAGCCACACCGAGCCACCAGTATTCGACCTTGTTTGCACCTGCAAGATCATGCCTAGTACATCTGCACTGTGATTGGACACTCTGACCGTGGCTTACTTGTGTTATGATCAATAGAGATAAAAGTCACTCGGATACATTTGTGGTCATGGTCAGTGGCACATGCCAACTTTGTCTTGGCATTGCACACAATAGCCACACCGAGCCACCAGTATTCTACCATGTTTGCACCTACAAGATCATGCCTGGTACATCTGCACTGTGATTGGACACTCTGACCGTGGCTTTTCGTGTTATGATGAATATAAGTAAAAGTCACTTGGATACATTTGTGGTCATGGTCAGTGGCACATGCCAACTTTGTCAAGGCATTGCACACAATAGCCAAACCGAGCCACCAGTATTCTACCTTGTTTATACTTGCAAGGTCATGCCCAGTATATCTGCTCTGTGATTGGACACTCTGACCGTGGCTGACTTGTGTTATGATTCATAGCCGTTTAAGGTACTTGGTAAACTTTGTGGTCATGGTCAGTGGAACATCCCAGCTTTGTCAAGGCATTGCGCACAATAGCCGTGCCAAGCCACCGGTTTTTTACCTTGCTTATACCTGCAAGGTCATGCATTTTAGATGTGTACTGTGACTGGACACTCTGACCATGGCTGACTCGTGTTACGGTTCGTAGAAGTTAAAGTCACTTAGTAAACGTTGTGGTCATGGTCAGTGGCACATGCCGCCTTTGTCTAGGCATTGCGCACAATAGCCACACCGAGCCACCAGTATTCTACCTTGTTTGTACCTGCAAGATCTAGCCTAGTACATCTGCATTGTGATTGGACTCTCTGACCGTGGCTGTCTCGTGTTATGATCAATATAAGTAAAAGACAATTGGATACATTTGTGGTCATGTTCAGTGGCACATGCCAACTTTGTCAAGGCATTGTGCACAATAGCCATGCCAAGCCACCGGTTTTTTTCCTTGTTTATACATGCAAGGTCATGCATGTTAGATGTGCACTGTGATTGGGCACTTTGACCGTGGCTGACTCGTGTTATGATCAATAGAAGTAAATGTCACTTGGATACACTTGTGGTCTTGGTCAGTGGAACATGCCAACTCTGTCAAGGCATTGCGCACAATAGCCACATCAAGCCACCAGTGTTCTACCTTGTTTGTACCTGCAAGATCATGCCTAGTACATCTGCACTATGATTGGGCACTCTAACCGTGGCTGACTCGTGTTATGATGAATAGAAGTAAAAGTCACTTGGAAACATTTGTGGTCATGGTCTGTGGCACATGCCAACTTTGTCAAGGCAGTGCGCACACCAGCCACACCGAGCCACCAGTATTCTACCTTGTTTATACCTGGAAGTTCATGCCGAGTATATCTATACTGTGATTGGACACTCTGACCGTGGCTGACTTGTGTTATGATCAATAGAAGTAGAAGTGACTTGGATACATTTGTGGTCATGGTCAGTGGCACATGCCAACTTTGTCAAGGCATTGCGCACAATAGCCAATCGAGCCACCAGTATCCTACCTTGTTTGAACCTGCAAGATCATTCCTAGTACATCTGCACTGTCATTGGACACTTTGACCGTGGCTGACTCATGTTATGATTCATAGCCATTTAAGGTACTTGGTAAACTTTGTGGTCATGGTCAGTGGCACGTGCCAACTTTGTCAAGGCATTGCGCACAATAGCCGCCCCAAGCTACCGGATTTTTACATTTTCTATACTTGCAAGGTCATGCATAGTTTATCTGAACTGTGATTGGGCACATTGACTGTGGCTGACTTGTGTTACGATTCGTAGATGTTAAAGTCACTTGGTAAACTTTGTGGTCATGGTCAGTGGCACATGCCAACTTCATCAAGTTATTGCGCACAATAGCCACACTGAGCCACCAGTATTCTACCTTGTTTGCACCTGCAAGATCATGCCTAGTACATCTGTACTGTGATTGGACACTCTGACCGTGGCTGACTTGTGTTATGATCAATAGAAGTAAAGGCCACTTGGATACATTTGTGGTCATGGTCAGTGGCACATGCAAACTTTGTCAAGGCATTGCACACAATAGCCACACCAAGCCACCAGTATTATACCTTGTATCTACCTGCAAGGTCATGCTCACTAAATCTACACTGTGATAGGACACTCTGACCGTGGCTGACTCGTGTTAAGATTCATAGCCGTTTAATGTACTTGGTAAACGCTGTGGTCATGGTCAGTGGCACATGCCAACTTTGTCAAGGCATTGCGCACAATAGCCGTGCCAAGCCTCTGGTATTTTACCTTGTTTATACGTGCAAGGGCATGCATATTAGCTGTGCACTGTGACTGGGCATTCTGACTGTGGCTGACTCTTGTTACGGTTCGTAGAAGTTAAAGTCACTCGGTAAACTTTGTGGTCATGTTCAGTGGCACATTCCAACTTTGTCAAGGCATTGCGCAAAATAGCAACAACAAGCCACCAGTATACTACCTTGTTTACACCTGCAAGATCATGCCTACTACATCTGCACTGTGATTGGACTCTCTGACCGTGGCTGACTCGTGTTATGATCAATAGAAGTTAAAGTCACTTGGATACATTTGTGGTCACGGTCAGTGGTACATGCCAACTTTGTCAAGGCATTGCACACAATAGCCACACCGTGCCACCAGTATTCTACCCTGTTTATACCTGTAAGGTCATGCCCTGTATGTCTGCACTGTGATTGGACACTCTGACAGTGGCTGACTCGTGTTATGATTCATAGCTGTTTAAGGTACTTGGTAAACTTTGTGGTCATGGTCAGTGGCACATGCCAAATTTGTCATGGCATTGTGCACAATAGCCGTGCCAAGCCACCGGTCCTTTACCTTGTTTATACGTGCAAGGTCATGCCTAGTACATCTGAACTGTGATTGGGCACTATGACTGTGGCTGACTCGTGTTACGATTCGTATAGTTTAAAGTCACTTGGTAAACTTTGTGGTCATGGCAGTGGCACATGCCAACTTTGTTTTGGCATTGCACACAATAGCCGTACCAAGCCACCGGTTTTTTACCTTGTTTATACCTGCAAAGTCATGCATGTTAGATGTGCGCTGTGATTGGGGACTCTGACTGTGGCTGACTCGTGTTACAATTCGTAGAAGTTAAAGTCACTTGGTAAACTTTGTGGTCATGGTCAGTGGCACATGCCAACTTTGTCAAGGCATTGCGCACAATAGCCAGACCGCGCCACCAGTATTCTACCTTGTTTGCACCTGCAAGATCATGCCTAGTACATCTGCACTGCGATTGGGCACTCTGACCGTGGCTGACTCGTGTTATGATCAATAGAAGTAAAACTCACATGGATACATTTGTGGTCATGGTCAGTGGCACATGCCAGCTTTGTCAAGGCATTGCACACAATAGCCACACCGAGCCACCAGTATTCTAGCTTATACGTGCAAGGTCATGGCAACTTTGTCAAGGCATTGCACACAATAGCCACACTGAGATTGGACACTCTGACCGTGGGTGACTCGTGTAATGATTCATAGCCGTTTAAGGTACTTGGTAAACTTTGTGGTCATGGCAGTGGCACATGCCAACTTTGTCAAGGCATTGCGCACAATAGCCACACCGCGCCACCAGTATTCTACCTTGTTTGCACCTGCAAGATCATGCCTAGTACATCTGCACTGTGATTGGACACTCTGACCGTGGCTGACTCGTGTTATGATCAATAGAAGTAAAAGTCACTTGGATACATTTGTGGTCATGGTCAGTGGCACATGCCAAATTTGTCAAGGCATAGCGCAAAATAGCCACACCGAGCCACCAGTATTCTACCTTNGGGCACATGCCAACTTTGTCAAGGCATTGCGTACAATAGCCGTGCCAAGCCACCGGTTTTTTACCTTGTTTATACCTGCAAGGTCATGCATATTAGATTTGCGCTGTGATTGGGCACTCTGACCGTGGCTGACTCGTGTTACAATTCGTAGAAGTTAATGTCACTTGGTAAACTTTGTGGTCATGGTCAGTGGCACATGCCAACTTTGTCAAGGCATTGCGCATAATAGCCACACCGAGCCACCAGTATTCTACCTTTTTTGAACCTGCAAGATTATGCCTACTATAGCTGCACTGTAATTGGACACTCTGACCGTGGCTGGCTCGTGTTATGATCAATAGAAGTAAAAGTCACTTTGATACATTTGTGGTCATGGTCAGTGGCACATGCCAACTTTGTCAAGGCATTGCGCACAATAGCCAAACCGAGCCACCAGTATTCGACCTTGTTTGCACTTGTACAATCATGCCTAGTACATCTGCACTGTGATTGGACAGTCTGACCGTGGCTGACTCGTGGTATGATCCAGAGAAGTAAAAGTCACTTGGATACATTTGTGGTCATGGTCAGTGGCACATGCCAACTTTGTCAAGGCATAGTGCAAAATAGCCACACCAAGCCACCAATATTCTACCTTGTTTGAACCTACAAGATCATGCCTAGTACATCCGCACTGTGATTGGATACTCTGACTGTGGTTGACTCGTGTTATGATTAATAGAAGTAAAAGTGAATTGGATACATTTGTCGTCATGGTCAGTGGCACATGCCAACTTTGTCAGGGTATTGCACACTATAGCCACACCGAGCCACCAGTTTTCTACCTTTCTAATACCTGTAAGGTCATGCCCAGTATATATGCACTATGATTCGACACTCTGACCGTGGCAGACTCGTGTTATGAATCATAGCCATTTAAGGTTCTTGGTAAACTTTGTGGTCATGGTCAGTGGCACATGCCAACTTTGTCAAGGCATTGCGCACAGTAGCCGTGCCAAGCCACCAGTTTTTTACCTTGTTTATAACTGCAAGGTCATACCTAGTACATCCAAACTGTGATTGCGCACTCTGACTGTGGCTGACTCGTGTTACGATTCGTAGAACTTAAAGTCACTTGGTAAACTTTGCGGTCATGGTCAGTGGCACATGCCAACTTTGTCAAGGCATTGCGCACAAACGCTTTGCCAAGCCACCAGTTTTTTGCCTTGTTTATACCTACAAGGTCATGCCTAGTACATCTGAACTGTGATTGGGCACTCTGAACGTGGCTGACTCGTGTTATGTTTTGTATAAGCTAACATCACTTGGTAAGCTTCGTGGTCATGGTCAGTGGCACATGCCAACTTTGTCTGGTGATGATGAGGAGGGTGTCCGAAGGAGGAGGATGGAGGGTGCGGGCGGCACAGGATGGTGGCACGATGGGAAGCACGAGTGAGGCAACCGAGTACTCCGCTAATCAGGAGAGTGACGGCTTGTTCCCCAGTTGGCCCGAGACCGGCGGGCAGGAAGACTGGTGGTGTCGGATATCCTGGCAGCTAGAGGAAGTCGGTTGCAGCAAAGAAAGTCATATGGCGAGCAGGGGCACTGGCCCGTTGATGTCAGGAGAGTGACGGCTTGTTCCCCAGCTGGCTCGCAATGGGAGCAAGAAGACTGGAGGTGTCCGATGTCGTGACGGCGAGAGTTGCGCTGCTGCTGCTGATGACACGAGAAGACAGTGCGAGGATGCAACGCGACACAACGGATGCGAGGAGACTGATGCCGATGGGGCAGATGGAGCAGATGAGGTTGACAAGGGGAGAGGAGAATGGCGAAGGCACTTGCGACGACCGAGGTGATGAGAGGTAGCAGATGGCGGGCGGTAGGAAGCTTCTCGGAAGTTGGCAGTAGGTGACGGCTTGGGAGCTGCTTGCGGCTGTTATGTTCGGCAGGTCACCATTTGTTGGCCACGGGCGCGGACTGGGCGCGGGGCTTCCTTAGGATGATGAGGCTGTCCTTCAGCGCGGGGAGCACTTCAAGCGGTGCTGCAGATGTCAGCTGCTGATGAAGTGGAGAAGTGCGAAGTGGTGGTAACAGCGGCGGATGCGGGCAGACTCAAGAGAGGACGTAATGGTGATGGCAGAGCGATGACTCGGTCACGGGGCACCAGGTGATGTCGCCTGATGCTCTGATACCATGTCAGAAGAATGCAGGCATGAGAGCAGCAGTGGCAGAAGCAAGCAGAAGCATTGGAACAAGTACAAGGCCGTCACCAAAGTGACGTAAGCGAGAGCGGTCCCGAGGAGTTAGTCGCAGAGCTTGATAGGGGCTGAGATGAGGTAGAGAGAGGGAGAGGGAGTCTGAGAGTAAAATGAGTGATGACGGATTGCGGACTGAGTGAAGGAACGAGAGTGACAAAGCGAAGAGTTGAGAGCTGTGAGATGCTAGCAAAGGCAGGAGATGTGAAGTACGAGCAGAGCAAAGATACGGTGGCGAAGCCGTGGAACCAAAGCGGAACAGGATTGGCAGAATTGTNGGTAAAAAACCGGTGGCTTGGCACGGCTATTGTGCGCAATGCCTTGACAAAGTTGGCATGTGCCACTGACCATGACCACAAAGTTTACCAAGTGACCTTAACTTCTACGAATCGTAACACGAGTCAGCCACATTCAGAGTGCCCAATCACAGTGCACATCTAATATGCATGACCTTGCAGGTATAAAGAAGGTAAAAAACCAGTGTCTTGGCACGGCTATTGTGCGCAATGCCTTGACAAAGTTGGCATGAGCCAATGACCATGACCACACTGTTTACCAAGTACCTTAAACGGCTATGAATCATAACACGCATCACCCACGGTCAGAGTGTCCAATCACAGTGCAGATGTACTAGGCATGATCTTGAAGGTGCAAACAAGATAGAATATTGGTGGCTCGGTGTGGCTATTGTGCGCAATGCCTTGACAAAGTTGGCATGCGCCACTGACCATGATCACAAAGTTTACCAAGTGACTTTAACTTCTACGAATCGTAACACGAGTCAGCCACGATCAGAGTGTCCAATCGTAGTACACATCTAATACACATGACCTTTCTTGTATAAACAAGGTAAAACACCGGTGGATTGGCATGGCTATTGTGCGCAATGCCTTGACAAAGTTGGCATGTGCCACTGACCATGACCACAAATGTATCAAAGTGACGTTTACGTCTATTGGTCATAACACGAGTCAGCCACGGTCAGAGTGTCCAATCACAGTGCAGATGTATTAGGCATGATCTTACAGGTGCAAACAAGGTAAAACGCCGGTGGCTTGGTGTGGCTATTATGCGCAATGCCTTGACAAAGTTTGCATGTGCCGCTGACCATGAACACAAAGTTTACCAAGTGTCTTCAACTTCTACGAATCGTAACAAAAGTCAGCCATGGTCAGAGTGCCCAATCACAGTGCACATCTAACATGCATGATCGTGCAGGTATAAACAAGGTAAAAAACCGGTGGCTCGGCACGGTATTGTGCGCAATGCATTGACAAAGTTCGCATGTGCCACTGACCATGACCACAAAGTTTACCAAGTGACTTTAACTTATACGAATCGTAACACAAGTCAGCTACATTCAAAGTGCCCAATCACAGTGCACATCTAATATGCATGACCTTGCAGGTATAAACAAGGTAAAAGACCGGTGGCTTGGCACGACTATTGTGCGCAATGCCTTGACAAAGTTGGCATGTGCCACTGACCATGACCACAAAGTTTACCAAGTACCTTAAACAGCTATTAGACATAACACGAGTCAGCCACGATCAGAGTGTCTAATCTCAGTGCAGATATACTGGGCATGACATTACAGGTATAATCAAGGTAGAATACTGGTAGCTCGGTGTGGCCATTGTGTGCAATGCCTTGACAAAGTTGGCATGTCCCACTGACCATGACCACAAGTGTATCCAAGTGACATTTGCTTCTATTGATCATAACATGAGTCAGCCAAGATCAGAGTGTCAAATCACAGTGCACATGTACTGGCCATGATCTTGCAGGTGCAAACAAGATATAATATTGGTGGCTCGGTGTAGCTATTGTGCGCAATGCCTTGGCAAAGTTGGCATGTGCCACAGACCATGACCACAAAGTTTACCAAGTGACTTTAACTTCTACGAATCGTAACACGAGTCAGCCACGGTCATAGTGCCCAATCACAGTACACATCTAATATGCATGACCGTGTAGGTATACACAAGTTAAAAAACCAGTGTCTTGGCATGGCTATTGTGCGCAATGCCTTGACAAAGTTGGCATGTGCCACTGACCATGACCACAAAGTTTACCAAGTACCTTAAACGGCTATAATTCATAACATGAGTCAACCACAGTCAGAGTGTCCAATCACAGTGCACATATACTGGGCATGACCTTACACGTATAAGCTATAATGCAAGTAGCTCGGTGTGGCTATTGTGCGCAATGCCTTGACAAAGTTGGCATGTGCCACTGACCATGACCACAAATGTATCCAAGTGAGTTTTACTGCTATTGATCATAACACCAGTCAGCCATGGTCAGAGTGCCGAATCACAGTGCAGATGTACTAGGCAGGATCTTAAAGGTACAAACAAGGTAGATTACCGGTGGCACGGTGTGGCTATTGTGTGCAATGCCTTGACAAGGTTGGCATGTGCCATTGACCATGACCACAAAGTTTACTACGTGACTTGAACTTCTACGAATCATTACACGAGTCAGCCACGGTCAGAGTACCCAATCAAAGTGCACGTCTAATATACAGTGTCCAATCACAGTGCAGATATACTGGGTATGACCTCACAGGTAAAAACAAGGTAGAATACTGGTGGCTCGGTGTGGCTATTGTGCGCAATGCCTTGATAAATTGGCATGTGCCACTGACCATGACCACAAAGTTTACCACGTGACGTTTACGTCTATTGATCATAACACAAGTCAGCCACCGTCAGAGTGTCCAATCACAGTGCACATCTAATGTGCATGACCTTACAGGTATACACAAGGTACAAAACCGGTGGCTTGGCACGGCTATTGTGCGCAATGCCTTGACAAAGTTGGCATGTGCCACTGACCATGACCACAAAGTTTACCAAGTGACTTTAACTTCTACGAATTGTAACACGAGTCAGCCACATTCAGAGTGCCCAATCACAGTGCACATCTAATATGCATGACCTTGCATGTATATAGAAGGTGAAAAACCGTTGCCTTGGCACGGCTATAGTGCGCAATGCCTTGACAAAGTTGGCATGTGCCACTGACCATGACCACATTGTTTACCAAGTACCTTAAACGGCTATGAATCACAACACACGTCACCCACGGTCAGAGTGTCCAATCACAGTGCAGATGTACTAGGCATGATCTTGAAGGTGCAAAAAAGGTAGAATACAGGTGGCTCGGCGTGGCTACTGTGCGCAATGCCTTGAGAAAGTTGGCATGTGCCACTGACCATGATCACAAAGTTTACCAAGTGACTTTAACCTCTACGAATTGTAACACAAGTCAGCCACGGTCAGAGTGCCCAATCATAGTACACATGTAACATGCATGACCTTGCTGGAATAAACAAGGTAAAAAACCGGTGGCTTGGCATGACTATTGTGCGCAATGCCTTGACAAAGTTGGCATGTGCCACTGACCATGACCACAAAGTTTACCAAGTACATTAAACGGCTATGAATTATAACACGAGTCAGCCACAATCAGAGTGTCCAATCACAGTGCACATATACTGGGCATGACCTAACAGGTGTACACAAGGTAGAATACTGGTGGTTCGGTGTCGCTATTGTGCGCAATGCCTTGACAAACTGGCATGTGCCACTGACAATGACCACAAAATTTACCATGTGACTTTAACTTCTACGAATCGTAACACACGTCAGCCACTGTCAGAGTGCCCAATCACAATGCACATCTAATATGCATGACCTCACAGGTATACACAAGGTAAAAAACCGGTGGCTTGGCACGGCTATTGTGCGCAATGCCTTGACAAAGTTGGCATGTGCCACTGACCATGACCACAAAGTTTAGCAAGTGACTTTAACTTCTACGAATCGTAACACGAGCCAGCCACATTCAGAGTGCCCAATCACAGTGCATATCTAATATGCATGACCTTGCAGGTATAAAAAAGGAAAAAAACCGGTGGCTTGGCACGGCTATTGTGCGCAAT
>SZWC01000260.1:396833-411411 GCA_023375785.1 Penium margaritaceum | reverse complement strand
GCTATTGTGCGCAATGCCTTGACAAAGTTGGCATGTGCCACTGACCATGACCACAAAGTTTACCAAGTAGATTAAACGGCTTTGAATTATAACACGAGTCAGCCACGGTCAGAGTGTCCAATCACAGTGCACATATACTGGGCATGAACTCACAGGTATAAACCAGGTAGAATACTGGTGGCTCGGTGTGGCTATTGTGCGCAATGCCTTGATAAATTGGCATGTGCCACCGACCATGACCACAAAGTTTACCAAGTGACATTTACCTCTACTGATCATAACACGAGTCAGCGACAGTCAGAGGTCCCAATCACAGTTCAGATGTACTAGGCATGACCTTGCAGGTATAAAAAAGGTAAGAATCCGGTGGCTTGACATGGCTATTGTGCGCAATGCCTTGACCAAGTTGGCATGTGCCACTTACCATGACCATAAGGTTTACCAAGTACCTTAAACGGCTATGAATCATAACACGAGTCAGCCACAGGCAGATTGTCCAATCACAGTGAAGATATAATGGGCATGACCTTGCAGGTATGAACAAGGTATAATACTGGTGGCTCGGTGTGGCTATTGTGTGCAATGCCTTGACAAAGTTGGCATGTGCCACTGACCATGACCATAAATGAATCCAAGTGACTTTTACATCTATTGATCATAACACAAGTCAGCCACGGTCAGAGTGTCCAATCGCACTGCAGATGTACTAGACATGATCTTGAAGGTTCAAACAAGGTAGAATACTGGTGGCTCGGAATGGCTACGGTGCGCAATGCCTTGACAATGTTGGCATGTGCCACTGACCATGATCACAAAGTTTACTAAGTGACTTTAACTTCTACGAGTGGTAAGACGAGTCAGCCACGGTCAGAGTGCCCAAACACAGTGCACATCTAATATGCATGACCTTGCAGGTATACACAAGGTAAAAAACGGGTGGCTTGGCACGGCTATTGTGGGCAATGCCTTCACAAAGTTGGCATGTGCCACTGACCATGACCACAAAGTTTACCAAGTGACTTCAACTTCTACGAATTGTAACACGAGTCAGCCACATTCGGAGTGCCCAATCACAAGGCACATATAATGTGCATGACCTTGCACGTATAAAGAAGGAAAAAAACCGGTGGCTTGACACGGCTATTGGGCGCAATGCCTTGACAAAATTGGCATGTGCCACTGACCATG
Organism: Penium margaritaceum; assembly: GCA_023375785.1. Taxonomy (NCBI): domain Eukaryota; kingdom Viridiplantae; phylum Streptophyta; class Zygnematophyceae; order Desmidiales; family Peniaceae; genus Penium; species Penium margaritaceum. The sequence goes on along the minus strand of SZWC01000260.1, from coordinate 410,223 downwards.
ACCACAAAGTGTACCAAGTATATTAAACAGCTACGAATTATAACACGAGTCAGCCACGGTCAGAGTGTCAACTCACAGTGCAGAGACACTGGACATGACCTTACAGGTATAAACAAGGTAGAATACTGGTGTCTTGGTGTGGCTATTGTGCGCAATGCCTTGACAAAGTTGGCATGTGCCACTGACCATGACCACATATGTATCCAAGTGACGTTCCGTCTATTGATCATGACACGAGTCAGCCACGGTCAGAGTGTCCAATCACAGTGCAGATGTACTAGGCATGATCGTGCAGGTGTAAACAAGGTAAAACACTTGTGGTTTGGTGTGGCTATTGTGCGCAATGCCTTGACAAAGTTGTCATGTGCCACTGACCATGACCACAAAGTTTACCAAGTGACTTTAACTTCTACGAATCGGAACACGAGTCAGCCATGGTCAGAGTGTCCAATCGTTGTGCACATCTAACATGCATGACCTTGCAGGTATAAACAAGGTAAAAAACCGGTGGCTTGGCACGGCTATTGTGCGCAATTCCTTGACAAAGTTGGCATGTAACAATCTTGATGACCACAAAGTTTACCAAGTGACTTTAACTTATACGAATTGTAACACGAGTCAGCCACATTCAGAGTGCCAAATCACATTGAACATCTAATATGCATTACCTTTCAGGTATAATAAAGGTAAAAGACCGTTGGCTTGGCAGGACTATTGTAAGCAATGCCTTGGCAAAAGGGGCATGTGCGACTGACCATGATCAAAAAGTTTACCAAGTACCTTAAACTACTATGAATCATAACTTCTACGAATCGTAACACGAGTCAGCCACGGTCAGAGTGCCCAATCACAGTGCACATCTAATATGCATGACCTAACAGGTATACACAATGTAAGAAACCGGTAGCTTGGCACGGCTATTGTGCGCAATGCCTTGACAAAGTTGGCATGTGCCACTGACTATGACCACAACGTTTACAAAGTGACTTGAACTTCTACGAATCGTAACACGCGTCAGCCACATTCAGAGTGCCCAATCACAGTGCACATCTAATATGCATGACGTTGCTGGTATAAACAAGATAAAATACCGGTGGCTTGGCACGGCTACTGTGCGCAATGCCTTGACAAAGTTGGCAGTGCCATCGACCATGACCACACTGTTTACCAAGTGCCTTAAATGGTTATGAATCATAACACGCGTCACCCACGGTCAGAGTGTCCAATCACAGTGCAGATGTACTAGGCATGAACTTGCAGGTGCAAACAAGGTAGAATACGGGTGGCTCGGTGTGGCTTTTGTGCGCAATGCCTTGACAAAGTTGGCATGTGCCACTGACCATGACCACAAAGTTTACCAAGTGACTTTAACTTCTACGAATCGTAACACAAGTCAACCATGTTCAAAGTGCCCAATCACAGTGCACATCTAATATGCATGACGTTGCTGGTATAAACAAGATAAAATACCGGTGGCTTGGCACGGCTATTGTGCGCAATGCCTTGACAAAGTTGCCATGTGCCACTGACCATGACCACAAAGTTTACCAAGTGACTTTAACTTCTACGAATCGTAACACAAGTCAACCATGTTCAAAGTGCCCAATCACAGTGCACATCTAATATGCATGACGTTGCTGGTATAAACAAGATAAAATACCGGTGGCTTGGCACGGCTATTGTGCGCAATGCCTTGACAAAGTTGCCATGTGCCACTGACCATGACCACAAAGTTTACCAAGTGACTTTAACTTCTACGAATCGTAACACAAGTCAACCATGTTCAAAGTGCCCAATCACAGTGCACATCTAATATGCATGACGTTGCTGGTATAAACAAGATAAAATACCGGTGGCTTGGCACGGCTATTGTGCGCAATGCCTTGACAAAGTTGCCATGTGCCACTGACCATGACCACAAAGTTTACCAAGTGACTTTAACTTCTACGAATCGTAACACGAGTCAGCCACACTCAGAGTGCCCAATCATAGTGCACATATAATATGCTTGACCTTGCAGGTATGAAGAAGGTTAAAAACTGGTTGCTTGGCACGGCTATTGTGCGCAATGTCTTGACAAAGTTGGCATGTGCCACTGACCATGACCACACTGTGTACCAAGTACCTTAAACGGCTACGAATCATAACACGCGTCACCCACGGTCAGAGTGTCCAATCACTGTGCAGATGAACTAGGCATGATCTTGAAGGTGCAAACAATGTAGAATACTGGTGGCTCGGTGTGACTATTGTGCGGAATGCCTTGACAAAGTTGGCATGTGCCACTGACCATGATCACAAAGTTTTCCAAGTGACTTTAACGTCTACGAATCGTAAGACAAGTCAGCCACGATCAGAGTGCCCAATCATAGTACACATCTAACATGCATAACCTTACTGGTATAAACAAGGTAAAAAACCGGTGGCTTGGCACGGCTATTGTGCGCAATGCCTTGACAAAGTTGGCATGTGTCACTGACCATGACCACAAATTTTACAAAGTACATTAGACGGCTATGAATTATGACACAAGTCAGCCACGGTCAGAGTGTCCAATCACAGTGCACATATACTGGGAATGACCTTACAGGTATAAACAAGGAAGAATACTGGTGGCTCGATGTGGCTATTGTGCGCAATGCCTTAACAAATTGGCATGTGCCACTGACCATGACCACGAAGTTTACCAAGTGACTTTAACTTAACGAATCGTAACACAAGTCAGCCACGGTCAGAGTGCCCAATCACAGTGCACATCTAATATGCATGACCTTGTAGGTATACACAAGGTAAAAAACCAGTGGCTTGGCACGGCTATTGTGCGCAATGCCTTGACAAAGTTGGCATGTGCCTCTGACCATGACCACAACGTTTACCAAGTGACTTTAACTTCTACGAATTGTAACACGAGTCAGCCACATTCAGAGTGCCCAATCACAAGGCACATGTAATATGCATCACCTTGCACGTATAAAGAAGGTAAAAAACCGGTGGCTTGGCACGGCTATTGTGCGCTATTCCTTGACAAAGTTGGCATGTGCCACTGACCATGACCACAACGTTTACCAAGTACATTAAACGGCTACGAACTATAACACGAGTCAGCCACGGTCAGGGTGTCCAATCACAGTGCAGACATACTGGACATGACCTTACAGGTATAAAGAAGGTAGAATACTGGTGGCTCGGTATGGCTATTGTGGGCAATGCCTTGACAAAGTTGGCATGTGCCACTGACCATGAGCACGAAGTTTACCAAGTGACTCTGACTTCTACGCATCATAACACGAGTCAGCCACGGTCAGAGTACCCAATCACAGTTCAGATGTACTAGGCATGACCTTACAGGTATAAACAAGGTAAAAAACCGGTGGCTTGACACGGCTATTGTGCGCAATGCCTTGACAAAGTTGGCATGTGCCACCGACTGTTGGCACTAGTGGGTGTGGAGGCACCATGAAGGATACCTAGCTCTTGATGATGCACTCTACCAATGTTTGGGACAGCCAATGGACACCAATGGTGAAGCGTGTGGAGCACAAGGATCACGGATGTGAGTGGGCAGAACACATCGCATTCAGTAGAACCGAATCGAAGCACGTTTTTGTTAGTGAGCACAGTGAGATTATATCTGATTCTTATGGCATTTGATCTAAGCTTTCCAACGCATCCAAGCACGCCCACATCGGAGCAGTAGAGTCCCTGCTAGGGCCATCAAAGTAACCCTTGGTGGAGCCGCCCACCTTGCCTTGCACACTAGGCAACTGGAGGCGCTTCGACGATGACCTGTCGAAGCGCCCTTCCTTGCCCAGAAGTCAAGAAGAAGTTCATCCTGGTCAAGGAGAGTCCTCTGGTTGCTTCTTTTATGGCCCAGGTGCATTTGGAGCTCGCTGGAGTTGAACTCTGATCACCGGCGGTGAATTATCCCGCCACCCATGGCGGGTACCAGATTCCACCCGCCCAACACCCGAATTTCGGGCCAGGCTAACTTTCTGAATACTCACTCAAATCGAGCGATTCAAAGCTCGGTTTTCCATGGAACAATCCAAGGAATCCAAATCTAAAGTCTGATCAGGTGTTCGACCACTCTCCAGTGGTCAAACCAGGGACCACAATCAACGGCACTCATGGCAAGTGGCACACCATGTCAACAATCTCCTCCTTGCACGGCAGCCTTGATACCCTTGGGACCTGCAACATTTCAAACCTCACAGTGCATACCGAGCTCTATGTAGCTCGCGTCGTGCCTGTCCTTGGGCTGGGCCTTAGTCATGGCGTCGGCAAGCATGCGCTTAGTGCCACAATGCACAATAGCCGGGTCTCCCTTCACCACCAAGTCCCGCGCGTAGTGATGCCGGATCTCGATGTGCTTGGTCCTCCTGTTCAGCACTGGGTTCTGGATCAGGCTGATGACACTCATGTTGTCCACATTGAGTACCGCCAGCTTCTTTTGCGGCACGCCAATCTCCTTTAACAGCCGCCACAGCCACGCCGCCTCCTTTGTGGCTTCCGCGACTGCGATGTACTCCGCTTCGGTGCTGGACAGCGCCAAACAGTCCTGCTTTCTGCTTACCCATGAAACTGCTGCACCACCAAGCACAAACACGTACCCCGACGTTGATTCTCTGTCATCCACGTCACCAGCCCAGTCGGCATCGGAGTAGCCGACCAACTTGAGGGTGTCATCACGCGCTCCCCCTCCAAACACGAGTCGCGATTGTTTTGTCGCCTTGAGTTAGCGGATGATCCGCTTCACCTCTTGTCAATACAGCGGCCCCGGGTCAGCAACATACCGGCTCACTTTGCCCTCCGCAAAGGCCAGGTCGGGCCGCGTCGCTACCATGGCGTACATGATGCTCCCCACTACAGACTGGTATGGTACACCTGCCATGTCCTCCTTCTCCTCATCCGTGCTTGGTCCCATGCTCGAGCTCAGCTCACATGTGGTGGTCATGGGTGTGCCGATGGGGTTGCACTCCTCCATGATGTAGCAACGGAGCACTTCTTGCACGTACTTTGCCGGCCCCATCTCGAGCGTGCGTGCCTTGCGGTCCCTCTTGATGGCGATGCCGAGGTAGTACCCGAGCTCGCCCATGTCGGTCATTTTGAACCGACCGCCCAGCTGCCGCTTCAGGTTCACCAACTCCTTCATGTCCGACAACACGAGGATGAGATCATCAACATAAAGTACCACAATCTGGTGCAACCCCGTCTTCTTCCGCACGTACACGCTGTGATCCGCATCGCAGCGCTTGAAGCCAAGCTCGGCCATGAAGCCGTCCATTTTCAAGCACCACATGAGTGGCGCTCGCTTCAGCCCGTAGAGCGTATTGCGAAGCCGGCACACCTTCCCCAGCGGTGCGTCCACCCTCTCCGGCACCTCCACGTAGACCTCCTTGTCCAGGTCACCGTTGAGAAATGCGGTTTTCACGTCCATTTGGTGGACTTTGTAGTCGCGCGCTGCCGCCACGGAGAGGATGGAGCGGATGGAGGCGAACTTTGCCACTGGTGCAAAGGTTTTGTCGTAGTGTTCACCCTTTCGCTGGGCGTACCCCTTCGCCACCAGCCGCGCCTTGTACCGCTCCACCTTCCCCTCCTTGATGAGCTTCTTCTTGAAGATCCACTTGGAGCCGATGACTTTCTTGCCCTCCGGCCTGTCGACCAGCTCCCAAGTTCCATTCTCCTCGTGGGAGGCGAGCTCATATTTTATTGCTCCCTCCCGCTCAGCCCCATCCTTCTGCTGCAATGCCTCCTTGACGGTTTCGGGCTCCTCTTGTGTAAAGAATGCTCGAGCAAACCCGATCCAGATGCCCTCCGTGGCATCGTACCTCTTTGCCGTCCTCCTTGCGCGTCCGCTTCTTTGAGGCTGCTGCTGTTGAGGCTGCTGCTGCTGCTGCTGCTACCCCCTCACGACGCCGCTCACGTTGGTAGCCTACTCCCCCTCTCTTGGGGACCGTGAAGACGCGGGCTCACTCCCCGCCTCCTTGTTCAGCTGCACTGCTGTCTGTTCCTCAGACTCATTGTCTGACTCAGCTGAACGCACATCAGCCGCTCCTCCATCCCCCGCATGGTTCCCGCCGGTTGGAGCCGCTCAGACGTCACCCTCTTTTGCGTCCTCTGGCGTCTCCCCCTCGAGGAGTGGCAGCCACTCCCCACGCTTGGAAAGACCTGCGTCCTTGTCCGTCCAACGACTATCCTCGTCGAACGTGACGTCGTGACTCTTCACGATCTGCTGCCTCCGCGGGTCGAAGAGCCGGTACACCTTGCTCCCACTCTCGTACCCGACGAAGATGCACCGGTGAGTCCGCAGGTCCAGCTTGCCCCGCCCCTCCCGTGCCTTCACAACAGCATGTGCAACGCAGCCAAATATACGGAGGTGAGCCACAGTTGGCTTCCTCCTGCTCCATACCACTTGTGGCGTCTTCCACACCCTGGACTCCGCATCTTTCAGCGGCTTCATCGGTGTCAGCTTCATGATGTATGCCGCTGTCCGTGCCTCCTCCTCCCAGTACTTTTACGCGAGGCCGGCATCGCTCAACATAGACTGGAACATGTTTAGGATGGTGCAGTTCGCCCTCTCGGTGACGCCGTTCTGATGCAGAGAATGTGGCATAGTTTTCTACCAGGCGATCTGTTGGAAATCATCGACTCCGACAAGAGTTATTCTGACTTCTCAATAACGGTTCAGGTTTGAGACCAAACCACCTTGACCCAACGGCCCTCGGTCAGACTAACCGTTGAGCCCAACATGTCAAGCCATCCCCTAATAACGTGACATCTGTCACCCGCGTCCGGCTAGCGCAAAGAAGCCGTTGCTCTGCTTGTTTGTCCTGTCCTGTCCTTTTATGACCGAGGATGTTCATTCCCTCGAGTTAACCAGAACAGTTCTGCTCATCTTGTTCCCCTTTGGTTCTGCGGCTTTGCCGTCGTGTCTTCGCTCTGCTCATCCCTCGCATTTTCTGTCTTTGCCAACTCTCAACGCTTCGCTCTGTCACTCTCGCTCCTTCGCTCAGCTCTCATACTCCGCCAGGCGTCGCTCCCCTCGTCAGCACTCTCTCTCACATCAACCTGTCTACCTCAACTACCTCGCGTCTCATCCTCTATCAGCTCCCGCGACTAACTCCTCGGACCGCTCTTGCTTACGCTGATGTACATGTGCATGTTCCGATGCTTCTGCCTGCTTCTGTTACCGCTGTTCTTGTGTCTACATTCTTCTGACATGGTATCAGAGCATCAGGTAACATCACCTGGTGCCTTGGAACTGCGTCATCACTCTGCCGCCATCTCTTCTCCAACACTTGTGCTCACATTCATCTATCACTGCTACCGTCACCCCGCGCCTCTTTGCTTCGTCCGCAGCTGACATCAGCAGCCCCGCCTGACAAGTTCTCCACGATGAAGAAATGCCTTGTCATCCCAAGGAAGCCCTGCGCCCATTTCCGCGCCCGTGGCCAACTACCAGTGACTTGTCGCCCACATCAGCTGCAAGAAACTCTCAAGCCGCCATCTGCCGTCAACCACCAAGAAGCTTCCTGCCGCCCGCCATCTGCTGCCCCTCATCACATGTGCCTCCGCAAGCATCTCCTCCTCTTTAATCATACCTTATCAGCCTCATCTGTCCCTCCTCGCCGTCATCCTTAGCCCGCCCTCGTTCATCATCTTGAGCCGCCCTCTCGCATCGCCGACTTGTCTCGTCAACAGCTGCAGCCAAAACTGCCGCCGTCAGGATATCGGACACCACCAGTCTTCCTGCTCCACTTCCAAGCCAGCTGGGGAACAAGCTGTCACTCTCCTGACATCAGCGGTCCAGTGGATCTGCCCGCTGCCCGACTCCCTCTACCGCAACCAACTTCTTCCAGCTGAAAGGACATCGGACACCACCTGTCTTCCTGCTCCCACTTCCGAGCCAACTGGGGGAACAAGCCGTCACTCTCCTAAACGTTAAAAGAAGTAGTTGTGTCACTCTGCCTTCCTATCGCATTGTCTTCCATCTCGGCTCTCTCCGCTCGCGTCTCTCCGTGTCTCCCGCCTCCTTTATCAGCATCAGCCTTCGGCCTTCATCTTTGCTCGTCTCCGTCATTCCTCCTCCTCCTCGCTCCAGTTTCATCTACTTCATCAGGCACTCGTTCTTGCCTCATCTCTGCTTCACCATCATCAGCATTATTCACCTTCCATTCATCATCCGCATCAGCATCGCTTTATCGCGCACGAGGTTGTGCCCCTGCGCCCACTCATCAATCAATCGCTTCCTCCGCTTCCGCATCGTCTTCAGTTCGGCACAAGGATCCGCCCGGTCGCATCGCCCTTTTCCGCGACGACCTGCACCCACGCAGAAACTTCCTTCAAGCGCACGCGGCTCGCCCCTGCGCCCACTCCATCATCCATCAATCCTCCGCCATCATCCGCTTCCGCTCCGCTGGGCACAAGGTTCCGCCCGATCGCATCGCCCATTGCGCAACGACCTGCGCCCACGCCAAAAACATCCGCCGCGCACGAGGTTTGCCCCTGCGCCCACTCCATCATCAATTACTACTCCATCAGTATCATTCTCTGCTCGGCACACGGATTTGCCCGGTCGCATCGCCTGCTCCGCAACGACCTGCGCCTACGTTGAAATTCCCCAAGCGCACGAGGTTACATCCCTGCGCCCATTCAACTACTCCTCGTCCCTGCTGCTAACTGCTCTCGTGCTGATCTGATCACCACTCTCGGCTTAACCTCTCATTCTTCAATTGTGATCCGCCGCTTCAACTGCCATTGCCCTTCTCCTCCATCTAGCATGGCCAACCCTTGGGATGGCTGCCCCATTCTTGAAGAAGATGGAAGCAACATCTACAGCTGGTCACATAATGTGCTGACCTTGACCAGCACCATCTTTATCAATGAGTACCGTGTTTCCGACTTCCTTCTCGGGGCCTACGAGCATTAGCGCACGCCTCAGCATCCTCCACATCTCTACAATGCAACTTTCCTTCTGATATGGGGACATCTCTTCAACCTCGTGGATATGTCATTCCATCACCTACGCATCAATGCAAGGAATGGACCAAAATTCCGGTTCAGCCTGCAGCAGGAAGCATGGAAACAGCGATGGATCACTCTCTCCTGCCGAGACAATCCCATCATTCCACCGCTGCCTAAGGACCCCAACTCCAGATCCTTCCTCAAAATTGATCTGGTACCAGCAGAGGAAGAAGAGGAAAAAGAAGAGGAACCAGTGGAAGAAGGGTCCCCAGTACCTGCCCCTATCTCTGCCGTAGTGGGACAAGGACAAGCTGCCGAAATCATCTACAAGGAAGTGAGCATTATCCAAAAATGGCAAACTCAAATCTACAACCTTCTCTACCCAGAGCTCGTTGGTGGATTTGCAACTACCAATACCCTCCTTGGAAGATCCAAGTATCTTGGCAAGCGCTGCTCCCCAGCTGAGATGACCAGAAAGCAGGAAAGCCTTGACTACGGTCTCCGTGCATGGCTGCGACGCTTCATGACCAGAGACCTACACTATCTGGTGGCAACTCATCCGAATGATCAGCACGCCATGTGGAAGGGTCTTCTTGAACACTGCAATGGTCAACTACCAGAAGATTGGGAAAAATACTGCCACTAACTCTTGTCGGACTCAGGGGGTTTGTTGGAAATCATCGACTCTGACAATAGTTATTCCGACTTCTCAATAACGGTTCAGGTCCGAGACTGAACCACCTTCACCCAACGGCCCTCGGTCAGACTAACCGTTGAGCCCAACATGTCAAGCCATCCCTTAATAACGTGACATCTGTCACCCGCGTCCGGCTAGCGGAAAGAAGCCGTTGCTCTGCTTGTTTGTCCTGTCCTGTCCTTTTATGACTGAGGATGTTCATTCCCTCGAGTTAACCAGAATAGTTCTGCTCATCTTGTTCCCCTTTGGTCCCGCGGCTTCACCGCCGTGTCTTTGCTCTGCTCATCCCTCGTACTTTCTGTCTTCGCCAACTCTTAACGCTTTGCTCTGTCACTCTCGCTCCTTCGCTCAGCTCTCATACTCCGCCAGGCGTCGCTCCCATCGTCAGCACTCTCTCTCACATCAACCTGTCTACCTCAACTACCTCGCGTCTCAGCCTCTATGAGCTCCCGCGACTAACTCCTCGGACCGCTCTTGCTTACGCTGACGTACATGTGCATGTTCCAATGCTTCTGCCTGCTTCTACTGCCGCTGCTATTGTGTCTACATTCTTCTGACATGGTATCAGAGCATCAGGTAACATCACCTGGTGCCTTAGAACTGCGTCATCACTCTGCTGCCATCTCTTCTCCAACACTTCTGCTCACATTCATCTATGGCCGCTACTGTCACCCCGCGCCTCTTCGCTTCGTCCGCAGCTGACGTCAGCAGCCTCCGCGGGTCGAAGAGCCGGTACACCTTGCTCCCACTCTCGTACCTGACGAAGATGCACCGGTGAGTCCGTGGGTCCAGCTTGCCCCGCCCCTCCCGTGCCTTCACAACAGCATGTGCAACGCAGCGAAATATACGGAGGTGAGCCACAGTTGGCTTCTACGTGCTCCATACCACTTGTGGCGTCTTCCATACCCTGGATTCCGCATCTTTCAGTGGCTTCGTCGGTGTCAGGTTCATGATGTATGCTGCTGTCCGTGCCTCTTCCTCCCAGTACTTTTACGCGAGGCCGGAATCGCTCAACATAGACCGGAACATGTTTAGGATGGTGCAGTTCGCCCTCTCGGTGACGCCGTTCTGCTACGAGAATGTGGCGTAGTTTTCTACCAGGCGATCTGCTGGAAATCATCGACTCCGACAAGAGTTCTTCTGACTTCTCAATAACGGTTCAGGTCCGAGACCAAACCACCTTGACCCAACGGCCCTCGGTCAGACTAACCGTTGAGCCCAACATGTCAAGCCATCCCCTAATAACGTGACATCTGTCACCCGCGTCCGGCTAGCGCAAAGAAGCCGTTGCTCTGCTTGTTTGTCCTGTTCTGTCCTTTTATGACCAAGGATGTTCATTCCCTCGAGTTAACCAGAGCAGTTATGCTCATCCCGTTCCCCTTTGGTTCCCCGGCTTCGCCGCCGTGTCTTCACTCTGCTCATCCCTCACACTTTCTGTCTTCGCCAACTCTCAACGCTTTGCTCCGTCACTCTCGCTCCTTTGCTCAGCTCTCATACTCTGCCAGGCATCACTCCCCTCGCCAGCACTCTATCTCACATCAACCTGTCTACGTCAACTACCTCGCGTCTCTGCCTCCATCAGCTCCCGCGACTAACTCCTCGGACCGCTCTTGCTTACGCTGACGTACATGTGCATGTTCCGATGCTTCTACCTGCTTTTGCTGCCGCTGTTCTCGTGTCTGCATTCTTTTGACACGATCGCCTTGCTCTTCATCCATGCCGAGCAGCCCTCGTACTTGTCGCCATTATCGCTATGAAATGCTTTCACCTTAAACTCCGTTTGCCGCTTCACTGCTGCCACAAACTCCTCCATGCATGAGAGCACATCACTCTTCTTCTTGATGTTGTAGATGTATAGTTTGCGGCTGTGGTCGTCGATGAAGGTGACGAAGTTTTCAGAAGATTGTTTGGAACAATAACTATTAAGTGGGTACGGCCCGGGATGCGGGCGAGCCGCGACGTGAACCACAGCGCTCGAGGCACGGGCTGGACCTGCTGGGATTGCCGCAGTACCACAGGACGAGCATAATGAGTCACGAGAAGATGAATGTATGCGTGGGCGCGGTGCTCGAGCATGAGCGCTGAGGATTGATCAGATGCGGCAATTAGAAAGATGAACGGGTTGAGAATGAGTGGAGGCAGTGCCGAGGCGCGGGCCGAAAGCCCTCAGTGCTGAGGCACGAGCCTTAACTATCGATGGTGATGACCGCAGTACTTCGGTGTGGGCAGCCAGCGGGGCAAGCCACAGCTACCGAGGACGGACCTGCATGGAGATTAGGCGAGTGAGCGTAAGCAAACGAGCGCAGGCCACAGTCAAGAGAGGCGGGCACAAGACAAGCGATGAATGAACTGAGGGCGCAATAGCTTGCAGGCGGGCAGCCAAACGATGAGGAACAGAAGGAAGCGCCACAGCCAAGAGGCGGGCAGCCAAGCGATGAGAAGCAAGAAGACTGCGCCACAGCTCGAAGGCGGGCAGCGAGATGATGGAGGAAACATGAATCTTAGTAGATTAACTAGAGCAATACAGTAGCACGGGTACATATAGGATCCTACTCCTATCTAATAAAGAAGGTTGCTACTAAGGTGGATAGTAGCTGAGGTGCAGCCGCAGACGAGCTGCTGCTGCTGCTGCTGCTGAGCAGGGGTGAGACACTGGTCTGTGCGCGGTGCCTGGTCCGTTGGGGAGTTCCCGCTCTGGTGTGACGGAGCCCGCGTTCTTGCTCGTTGTCGCGTTGTGGCTACCGAGCCGCTCAGTCGTTGGCGCCTCTGCCGGTCCGTTGGCATCCCTGCCGGTCATTTTTGTCGGTCGATGGTTTGCTCCGGTGATTACGGGGCACCGATACCCGTTTGGCCTTTTCGGACCATTGCTTCCGAAAGTGGTTCGGCACCTTTCAGTGTGTCGGCTGTTGGAGGTGCACCGGACTGCTGAATATTATTTCTTTCCTGGCTTCAGGGCTTGGGGTCCCACTGCAGTGGTAGTGCCGGCAGACCCGGGTGCCTGTTTGTCTTGTGGGTATTCGTGTTTTCCTCTGACACCCCCCTTCAATACCACAAGACACAAGCTGCTTGCCAATGCCTCAGTGGATTTGTTGCTGTCGGTGTACCGAGGGAGAGACCTGTCAGTTTTGGCTGATGTTGTTGATCGAGGATAGTTCTCTGGAACTGAGTAGCATCTATTGGAGAGAAGTACTCTTATGACCGGAGAACAACAGAGTTGGAGGCCACGTGGCTTGGTGGGGAGCAGGGACTGGTGATGCTTTTGCAGTGTCAGGGTTGCTGTCGAACTTGTGTCATGGCGTAGATGGGGAGGAAGAAGAAGGTAGTCAAAAGGTGTTGAAGAGAGTGGGCTGATAGAGTTGGTGAGCAGAAAAGGGTCATGGCGGGTTGCTTTAATTGTTGCGTACTGCTGGTTTTGTTGGGAGGCGATGCTGAGGAGGTCAGGAACTGCTGGTGGTGCTGGTGAAGACTGAGCTGCAGCTGGTGTGTTCGGTGATGGTGTGCACTCCAGATGATGTGGTGAGCTCAAAACGGTTGGTGTGACCATGGCAGTCAGGAGGGAAGGTTGAGGTTTTCTAGTTTCAGTCTGCTGGTGGCAGACTTCTGTGGAGTGCTGTGCGTTGATCTTTGCAGAGCTTGGAGTGTGCAGGTCCAGGGTGACACCGTAGAAAGTTTGCATGAAGGAGGTGAGTTCGTCATGAGTGAAAAGAGGTGATGATACAGTAAGTGACT
>SZWC01000260.1:372097-386681 GCA_023375785.1 Penium margaritaceum | reverse complement strand
AATACTGGTGGCTCGGTGTGGCTATTGTGCGCAATTCCTTGACAAAGTTGGCATGTGCCACTGACCATGACCACAAAGTTTACCAAGTGACCTTAACTTATACGAATCGTAACACAAGTCAACCATGTTCAAAGTGCCCAATCACAGTGCACATCTAATATGCATGACCTTACAGGTATACACAATGTAAAAAACCGGTGGCTTGGCACGGCTATTGTGCGCAATGCCTTGACAAAGTTGGCATGTGCCACTGACCGTGACCACAAATATATCCAAGTGACTTTTACTTCTATTGATCATAACACCAGTCAGCCACGGTCAGAGTGTCCAATCACAATACAGATCTGCTAGGCATGATCTTGCAGGTACAAACAAGGTAGAATACTGGTGGCTCGGTGTGGCTATTTTGCGCTATGCCTTGACAAAGTTGGCATGTGCCACTGACAATGACCACAACGTTTACTAAGTACCTTAAATGGCTATGAATCACGATACGAGTCAGCCACGGGCAGAGTGTCCAATCACAGTGCAGATATACTGGGCATGACCTTGCAGGTATAAAACAGGGTAGAATACTGGTGGCTCGGTGTGGCTATTGTACGCAATGCCTTGAAAAAGGTGGCATGTGCCACTGACCATGACCACAAATGTATCCAAGTGACATTTACATATATTGATCATAACATGAGTCAGCCACGGTCAGAGTGTCCAATCACAGTGCAGATGTACTGGGCATGATCTTACAGGTTCAAACAAGGTAGAATACTGGTGGCTCGGAATGGCTATTGTGCGCAGTGCCTTGACAATGTTGGCATGTGCCACTGACCATGACCACAAAGTTTACCAAGTGATTTTAACTTCTACAAATCGTAAAACGAGTCAACCACGGGCAGAGTGCCCAATAACAGTCCACATTTAATATACATGACCTGGCAGGTATAAACAAGGTAAAAAACTGGTGGCTTGGCCCGGCTATTGTGCGCAATGCCTTCACAAAGTTGGCATGTGCCACTGACCATGACCACAAAGTTTACCAAGTGACTTTGTTTTCTACAAATCGTAACAAGGTAAAATACCGGTGCCAAGGCTTTAGCGTCTACGAATGGTAACACGATTCAGCCACATTCAGAGTGCCCAATCACAGTGCACATCTAATATGCATGACCTTGCAGGTATAAACAAGGTAAAATAGCGGTGGCTTGGCACGGCTATTGTGCGCAATGCCTTGACAAAGTTGGCATGTGCCACTGACCATGACCACACTGTTTACCAAGTGCCTTAAACGGCTATGAATCATAACACGCGTCACCCACGGTCAAAGTGTCCAATTACAGTGCAGATGTATTAGGCATGATCTTGCAGGTGCAAACAAGGTAGAATACGGGTGGCTCGGTGTGGCTATTGTGCGCAATGCCTTGACAAAGTTGGCATATGCCACTGACCATAACCACAAATGTATCGAATTGTCTTTTACATCTAATAATCATAATACGAGTCAACCACGGTCAGAGTGTCCAATCACAATGCAGATGTACTAGGAATGATCTTGCAGGTTCAAACAAATTAGAATACTGGTGGCTCGGAATGGCTATTGTGCGCAATGCGTTGACAATGTTGGCATGTGCCACTGACCATGACCACAAAGTTTACCAAGTGACTTAATCTTATATGAATCGTAACACATGTCAACCACGGTCAGAGTGCCAAATCACAGTGCACATCTAATATGCATGACCTTGCAGGTATAAAAAAGGAAAAAACGTGGTGGCTTGGCACGCCTATTGTGCGCAATGCCTTGACCAGGTTGGCATGTGCCACTGACCATGACCACAAAGTGTACCAAGTGACTTTATTTTCTACAAATCGTAACATGTGTCAGCTACTGTCAGAGTGTCCAATCACTGTGCAGATGTACTAGGCATGATCTTGAAGGTGCAAACAAGGTAGAATACTGGTGGCTCGGTGTGGCTATTATGCAGAATGCCTTGACAAAGTTGGCATGTGCCACTGACCATGATCACAAAGGTTACCAAGTTACTTTAACTTCTACGAATCGTAACACGAGTCTGCCACAATCAGAGTGCCCAAACATAGTACACATCTAATATGCATGACCTTGCAGGTACAAAAATGAAAAAAACCGGTGGCTTGGCACGGCTGTTGTGCGCAATGCCTTGGCAAGGTTGGCATGTGCCACTGTCCATTACCACACTGTTTACCAAGTACCTTAAACGGTACGAATCATAACACGCGTCACCCATGGTCTGAGTGTCATTCACAGTGCACATGTACTGGGCATGATCTTGAAGGTGCAAACAGGGTAGAATACGGGTGGCTCGGTGTGGCTATTGTGCGCAAAACCATGACAAAGTTGGCATGTGCCAATGACCATGACGACAAGTGTATCCAAGTGACTTTTACTTCTATTGATTATAACACGAGTCAGCCACGGTCAGAGTGTCAAATCACAGTGCAGATGTATTAGGCATGATGTTGCAGGGACAAACAACGTAGAATACTGGTGTCTCGGTTTGGCTATTGTGCGCAATTACTTGACAAAGTTGGCATGTGCCACTGACAATGACCACAAAGTTTACCAAGTGACTTTAACTTCTACGAATCGTAACTCGAGTCAGCCACGGTCAGAGTGCCCAATCACAGTGCACATCTAATATGCATGACCTTACAGGTATACACAAGGTAAAAACCGGTAGCTTGGCACGGCTATTGTGCGCAATGCCTTGACAAAGTTGGCATGTGCCACTGACCATGACCACAACGTTTACCAAGTGACTTTAACTTCTCCGAATCGTAACACGAGTCAGCCACATTCAGAGTGCCCAATCACAGTGCACATCTAAATTGCATGACCTTGCAGGTATAAAGAAGGTAATATACCGGTGGCTTGGCACGGCTATTGTGCGCAATGCCTTGACAAAGTTGGCATGTGCCACTGACCATGACCACACTGTTTACCAAGTGCCTTAAACGGCTATGAATCATAACACGCGTCACCCACGGTCAGAGTGTCCAATCACAGTGCAGATGTACTAGGCATGATCTTGCAGGTGCAAAAAAGGTAGAATACGGGTGGCTCGGTGTGACTATTGTGCGCAATGCCTTGACAAAGTTGGCATGTGCCACTGACCATGACCACAAAGTTTACCAATTACCTTGAACGGCTATGAATCATAAGAAGAGTCAGCCACAGTCAGAGTGTCCAATGACAGTGCAGATGTACTACGCATGATCTTGCATGTACAAACAAAGTAGAATACTGGTGGCTCGGTGTGGCTATTGTGCGTAATGCCCTGACAAAGTTGGCATGTTCCACTGACCACGACCACACATGTATCCAAGTGACTTTTACTTCTCTCGATCATAACATGAGTAAGCCACCTTCAGAGTGTCCAATCACAGTGCAGATGTACTAGGCATGATCTTGCAGGTACAAACAAGGTAGAATACTGGTGTCTCGGTGTGGCTATTGTGCGCAATGACCTGACAAAGTTGGCATGTGCCACTGACCATGACCACAAAGTTTACCAATTGACTTTAACTTCTACGAATCGTAACACGAGTCAGCCACGATCAGAGTGCCCAATCACAGTACACATCTAATATGAATGACCTTGCAGGCATAAAGAAGGTAAAAAACTGGTGGCTTGGCACGGCTATTGTGCGCAATGCCTTGACAAACTTGGCATGTGTCACTGACCATGACCACACTGTTTACCAAGTACCTTAAATGGCTACGAATCATAACACGCGTCACCCACGGTCATAGTGTCCAACCATAGTGCAGATGTACCAGGCATGATCTTAAAGGTGCAAACAATGTATAATACTGGTTGCTTGGTGTGGCTATTGTGCGCAATGCCTTAACAAATTGGCATGTGCCACTGACCATGACCACACTGTTTACCAAGTGCCTTAAACGGCTATGAATCATAACACGCGTCACCCACGGTCAAAGTGTCCAATTACAGTGCAGATGTATTAGGCATGATCTTGCAGGTGCAAACAAGGTAGAATACGGGTGGCTCGGTGTGGCTATTGTGCGCAATGCCTTAACAAATTGGCATGTGCCACTGACCATGACCACACTGTTTACCAAGTGCCTTAAACGGCTATGAATCATAACACGCGTCACCCACGGTCAAAGTGTCCAATTACAGTGCAGATGTATTAGGCATGATCTTGCAGGTGCAAACAAGGTAGAATACGGGTGGCTCGGTGTGGCTATTGTGCGCAATGCCTTAACAAATTGGCATGTGCCACTGACCATGACCACACTGTTTACCAAGTGCCTTAAACGGCTATGAATCATAACACGCGTCACCCACGGTCAAAGTGTCCAATTACAGTGCAGATGTATTAGGCATGATCTTGCAGGTGCAAACAAGGTAGAATACGGGTGGCTCGGTGTGGCTATTGTGCGCAATGCCTTAACAAATTGGCATGTGCCACTGACCATGACCACAACGTTTACCAAGTGACTTTAACTTCTACGAATCGTAACACAAGTCAGCCACGGTCAGAGTGTCCAATCACAGTGCAGAGATACTGGACATGACCTTACAGGTATAAACAAGGTAGAATACTGGTGGCTCCGTGTGGCTATTGTGGGCAATGCCTTGACAAAGTTGGCATGTGCCACTGACCATGACCACATCTGTATCCAAGTGACGTTTACGTCTATTGATCGTAACACAAGTCAGCCACGGTCAGAGTGTCCAATCACAGTGCAGATGTACTAGGCATGATCTTGCAGATGCAAATAAGGTAAAACACCTGTGGCTTGGTGTGGCTACTGTGCGCAATGCCTTGACAAAGTTGGCATGTGCCACTTACCACGAGCACAACGTTTACCAAGTGACTTTAACTTCTACGAATCGTAACACAAGTCAGCCATGGTCAGAGTGCCCAATCACAGTGCACATCTAACATGCATGACCGTGCAGCTATAAACAAGGTAAAAAACCGGTGGCTTGGCACGGGTATTGTGCGCAATGCCTTGAAAAAGTTGGCATGTGCCAATTTTCATGACCGCAATGTTTACCAAGTGACTTTAACTTCTACGAATCGAAACACGGGTCAGCCACATTCAAAGTGCCTAATCACATTGAACATCTAATATGAATTACCTTTCAGGTATAAACAAAGTAAAAGACCGGTGGCTTGTTAGGACTATTGTGCGCAATGCCTTGACAAAGTTGGCATGTGCCACTGACCATGATCATAAAGCTTACCAAGTACCTTAAACGGCTATGAATCATAACACGAGTCAGCCACGGTCAGAGTGTCTAATCTCAGTACAGATATACTGGGTATGACCTTACAGGAATAAACAAGGTAGAATATCGGTGGCTCGGTATGGCTATTGTGTGCAATGCCCTGACAAAGTTGGCATGTGCCACTGACCATGACCACAAGTGTATCCAAGTGACTTTTACTTTTATTGATCATAACATGAGTCAGCCACGGTTTGAGTGTCCAATCACAGTGCAGATGTACTAAGCATGATCTTACAGGTGCAAACAAGATGGAATACTGGTGGCTCGGTGTGGCTGGTGTGCGCAATGCCTTGACAAAGTTGGCATGTGCCACTGACCATGACCACAAGGTTTACCAAGTGAATTTAACTTATACGAATCGTAACACGAGTCAGCCACGGTCAGAGTGCCCAATCACAGTGCACATCTAATATGCATAACCTGGCAGGTATAAACTAGTTCGAAAACCAGTGGCTTGGCACGGCTATTGTGCGCAATGCCTTGACAAAGTTGGCATGTGCCACTGACAATGACCACAAAGTTTACCAAGTACCTTAAACGGCTATGAATCATAAGATGAGTCAGGCACGGTCAGAGTGTTCAATCACATTGCAGATATACTAGGCATGATCTTGCACGTGTAAGCTATAATACAGGTGGCTCGGTGTGGCTATTGTACGCAATGGCTTGACAAAGTTGGCATGTGCCACTGACCACAACGAAAAATGTATGGAAGTGAGTTTTACTTCTATTGATCACAACACGAGTCAGCCACGGTCAGACTGCCCAATCACAGTGCAGATGCACTAGGAAGGATCTTGTAGGTGCAAACAAGGTAGAATACTGGTGGCTCGGTGTGGCTATTGTGCGCAATGCCTTGACAAGGTTGGCATGTGCCACTGACCATGAGCACAAAGTTTACACAGTGACTTTAACTTCTACGAATTGAAACACGAGTCAGGCAAAGTCAGAGGGCCCAATCACAAATCACATGTACTAGGCATGACCTTACAGGTATAAACAAGGTAAAAATCCGGTGGCTTGACACAGCTTTTGTGCGCAATGCCTTGACCAAGTTGGCATGTGCCACTTACCATGAGCACAAAGTTTACCAAGTAACTTAAACGGCTATGAATGATAACACGAGTCTGCCACGGGCAGAGTGTCCATTCACAGTGAAGATATACTGGGCATGACCTTGCAGGTATGAACAAGGTAGAATACTGGTGCCTCGGTGTGGCTATTGTGCGCAATGCCTTGGCAAAGTTTGCATGTGCCTCTGACCATGACCATAAATGTATCCAAGTGACTTTTACATCTATTGATCATAACACAAGTCAGCCACGGTCAGAGTGTCCAATCACATTGCAGATGTACTAGGCATTATCTTGAAGGTTCAAACAAGGTAGAACACCGGTGGCTCGGAAGGGCTATTGTGCGTAATGCCTTGACGATGTTGGCATGTGCCACTGACCATGACCACAAAGTTTACCAAGTGACCTTACCTTCTACGAATCGTAACACGAGTAAACCACGGTCAATGTGCCCAATCACAGTGTAGATCTAATATGCATGACCTTGCAGGTATAAACAAGGTAAAAACCGGTGGCTTGGCACGGCAATTGTGCGCAATGCCTTGACAAAGTTGGCATGTGCCAATGACCATGACCAGAACGTTTACCAGGTGACTTTAACGTCTACGAACCGTAACACGAGTCAGCCACAGTGAGAGTGCCCAATCACAGTTCAAATGTACTAGGCATGACCTTGCAGGTATAAACAAGGTAAAAAACAGGTGGCTTGGCACGGCTATTGTGCGCAATGCCTTGATAAAGTTGGCATGTGCCAGTGACCATGACCACAAAGTTTACCAAGTACCTTAAACAGCTATGACTCTTAACACGAGTCAGCCACGGTCGGAGTGTCCAATGACAGTGCAGATGTACTAGGCATGCTCTTACAGGTACAAACAAGGTGGAATACTGGAGGCTCGGTGTGGCTTTTGTGCGCAATACCATGACAAAGTTGGCATGTGCCAGTGACCATGACGACAAATGTATCCAAGTGACTTTTACTTCTATTGATCATAACATGAGCCAGCCACGGTCAGAGTGTCCAATCACAGTGCAGACGTACTATGCATGATCTTACATGTACAAACAAGGTAGAATACTGGTGTCTCGGTTTGGCTATTGTGCGCAATGACTTGACAAAGTTGGCATGTGCCACTGACCATGACCACACAGTTTACCAAATGACGTTAACTTCTAGGAATCCTAACACGAGTCAGCCACGGTCAGAGTGCCCAATCACAATGCACATCTAACATGCATGACCCTCAGGTATACACAGGGTAAAAACCGGTGGCTTGGCCCGGCTATTGTGCGCAATGCCTTGACAAAGTTGGCATGTGCCACTGACCATGACCACAAAGTTTACCAAGTGACTTTATTTTCTACAAATCGTAACAAGGTAAAATACCGGTGCCAAGGCTTTAGCGTCTACGAATGGTAACACGATTCAGCCACATTCAGAGTGCCCAATCACAGTGCACATCTAATATGCATGACCTTGCAGGTATAAACAAGGTAAAATAGCGGTGGCTTGGCACGGCTATTGTGCGCAATGCCTTGACAAAGTTGGCATGTGCCACTGACCATAACCAAAACGTTTACAAAGTGCCTTAAACGGCTATGAATCATAACACGCGTCTCCCACGGTCAGAGTGTCCAGTCACAGTGCAGATGTACTAGGAATGACCTTGCAGGTTCAAACAAGGTAGAGTACTGGTGGCTCGGACTGGCGATTGTTGACACTGTTGGCATGTGCCACTGACCATGACCACAAAGTTTACCACGTGACTTTACCTTATACGAATCGTAACACGAGTCAACCACGGTCATAGTGTCCAATCACAGTGCACATCTAATATGCATGACCTTGCATGTATAAACAAGGTAAAAAAGTGGTTTCTTGGCACGCCTATTGTGCGCAATGCCTTGACCAAGTTGGCATGTGCCACTGACCATGACCACAAAGTATACCAAGTGACTTTATTTTCTACAAATCGTAACACGTGTCAGCTACAGTCAGAGTGCCCAATCACAGTTCAGATGTACTATGCATGACCTTACAGGAATAAAAAAGGAAAAAAACGGGTGGCTTGGCACGACTATTGTGCGCAATGCCTTGACAAAGTTGGCATGTGCCACTGACTATGACCACAAAGTCTACTAAGTACCTTAAACGGCTATGACTCATAACACGAGTCATCCACACTCAGAGTGTCCAATCACAGTGCAGATGTCCTAGGCATGATCGTACAGGTACGAACAAGGTAGAATTCTGGTGGCTCGGTGTGGCTATTGTGCGCAATGCCTTGACAAAGTCGGCATGTGCCACTGACCATGACCACAAATGTATCCAAGTGACATTTACTTCTATTGATCATAACACGAGTCAGCCACGGTCAGAGTGACCAATCACAGTGCAGATGTACTAGGCATGATCTTGCAGGTACAAAAAAGGTACAATACTGGTGTCTCAGTGTGGCTATTTTGTGCAATGACTTGACAAAGTTGGAATGTGCCACTGACCACGACCACATAGTCTACCAAGTGACCTTAACGTCTACGAATCGTAACACAAGTCAACCATGGTCAAAGTGCCCAATCACAGTGCACATCAAATATGCATGACCTTACAGGTATACACAATGTGAAAAACCGGTGGATTGGCACGGCTATTGTGCGGAATGCCTTGACAAAGTTGGCATGTGCCACTGACCATGACCACAACGTTTAGCAAGTGACTTTGACTTCTACGAATTGTAACACGAGTCAGCCACATTCAGAATGCCCAAGCATAGTGCACATCTAATATGCATGACCTTGCAGGTATAAAGAAGGTAAAAAACTGGTGGCTTGGCATGGCTATTGTGCGCAATGTCTTGACAAAGTTGGCATGTGCCACTGACCATGACCACACAGTTTACCAAGTACCTTAAACGGCTACGAATCATAACACGCGTCACCCACGGTCAGAGTGTCCAATCACTGTGCAGATGTACTAGGCATGATCTTGAAGGTGCAAACAAGGTAGAATACTGGTGGCTCGGTGTTGGCTAATGTGCGCAATGCCTTGACAAAGTTGGCATGTGCCCATGACCATGACCACAAAGTTTACCAAGTACCTGAAACGGCTATGACTCATAACACGAGTCAGCCACGGTCAGAGTGTCCAATCACAGTGCAGATGTACTAGGCATGATCTTGCAGGTACAAACAAGGTAGAATACTGGTGGCTCGGTGTTGGCTAATGTGCGCAATGCCTTGACAAAGTTGGCATGTGCCACTGACCATGACCACAAATGTATCCAAGTGACGTTTACTTCTATTGATCATAACACCAGTCAGCCACGGTCAGAGT
Source organism: Penium margaritaceum (assembly GCA_023375785.1). Lineage (NCBI taxonomy): Eukaryota > Viridiplantae > Streptophyta > Zygnematophyceae > Desmidiales > Peniaceae > Penium > Penium margaritaceum. Next base: position 376,977 of record SZWC01000260.1, on the reverse strand, counting down.
GTCCAATCACAGTACAGATGTAGTAGACATGATCTTGTAGGTACAAAGAAGGTAGAATACTGGTGTCTCGGTGTGGCTGTTTTGTGCAATGACTTGACAAAGTTGGCATGTGCCACTGACCATGACCAAAACGTTTACCAAGTGACCTTAACTTCTACAAATTGCAACACAAGTCAACCATGGTCAAAGTGCCCAATCACAGTGCACATCTAATATGCATGACCTTACAGGTATACACAATGTAAAAAACCGGTGGCTTGGCACGGCTATTGTGCGCAATGCCTTGACAAAGTTGGCATGTGCCACTGACCATCACCACAAAGTTTACCAAGTGACTTTAACTTCTACAAATCATAACACGAGTCAGCCACATTCAGAGTGCCAAATCATAGTGCACATCTAATATGCATGACCTTGCAGGTATAAAGAAGGTAAAAACCGTTGGCACGGGTATTGTGCGCAATGCCTTGACAAAGTTGGCACGTGCCACTGACCATGACCACACTGTTTACCAAGTACCTTAAACGGCTACGAATCATAACACGCGTCACCCACGGCCAGAGTGACTAATCACTGTGCAGATGTACTAGGCATGATCTTGAAGGTGCAAACAAGGTATAATACTGGTGGCTCGGTGTGGCTATTGTGCGGAATGCCTTGACAAAGTTGGCATGTGCCACTGACCATGATCACAAAGTTTACCAGGTGACTTTAACTTCTACGAATCGCAAGACGAGTCAGCCACGATCAGAGTGCCCAATCATAGTACACATATAATATCCATGACCTTGCTGGTATAAACAAGGTAACAAACCGGTGGCTTGGCACGGCTATTGTGCGCAATCCCTTGACAAAGTTGGCATGTGCCACTGATTGTGACCACAACGTTTACCAAGTACATTAAACGGCTATGAATTATAACACGAGACAGCCACGGTCAGAGTGTCCGATCACATTGCAGATATACTGGGCATAACCTTACAGAAATAAACAAGGTAGAATACTGGTGGCTCGGTGTGGCTATTGTGCGCAATGCCTTGACAAATTGGCATGTGCCACTGACCATGACCACAAAGTGTACCAAGTGACTTTAACTTCTACGAATCGTAACACAAGTCAGCCACGGTCAGAGTGCCCAATCACAGTGCACATCTAGTATGCATGACGTTGCAGGTATAAAAAAGGTAAAAAACCGTTGGCTTGGCACGGCTATTGTACGCAATGCCTTGACAAAGTTAACATGTGCCACTGACCATGACCACACTGTTTACCAAGTACCTTAAACGGCTATGAATCATAACACGCGTCACCCACGGTCAGAGTGTCCAATCACAGTGCAGATGTACTAGGCATGATCTTGAAGGTACAAAAAAGGTGGAATACTGGTGGCTCGGTGTGGCTATTGTGCGCAATGCCTTGACAAATTTGGCATGTGCCACTGACCATGATCACAATGTTTACCAAGTGACATTAACTTCTACGAAACGTAACACGAGTCAGCCACGGTCCGAGTGCCCAATCATAGTACACATGTAATATGCATGACCTTGCTGGTATAAGCAAGGTAAAAATTTGGTGGCTTGGCACGGCTATTGTGCGCAATGCCTTGACAAAATTGGCATGTGCCACTGACCATGACCACAAAGTTTACCAAGTGACTTTAACTTCTACGAATCGTAACACGAGTCAGCCACATTCAGAGTGCACAATCACAGTGCACATCTAATATGCATGACCGTGCAGGTCCTAAGAAGGTAAAAAACCGGTGGCTTGGCACGGCTTTTGTGCGCAATACCTTGACAAAGTTGGCATGTGCCACTGAGCATGACAACACTGTTTACCAAGTACCTTAAAAGGCTATGAATCATAACACGCGTCACCCACGGTCAGAGTGTCCAATCACAGTGCAGATGTACTAGGCATGATCTTGAAGGTGCAAACAAGGTAGAATACTGGTGGCTCGGTGTGGCAATTGTGCGCAAGGCCTTGACAAGATTGGCAAGTGCCACTGACCATGATCACAAAGATTACCATGTGACTTTAACTTCTATGGATCGTAACACGAGTCAGCCACAGTCAGAGTGCCCAATCATAGTACACATCTAATATGCATGACCTTGCTGGTATCAACAAGGTAAAAAAACTGGTGGCTTGGTACGGCTATTGTGCGCAATGCCTTGAGAAAGTTGGCATGTGCCACTGACCATGACCACAAAGGTTACCAAGTACATTAAACGGCTATGAATTATAACACGAGTCAGCCACGGTCAGAGTGTCCAATCACAGTGNCAAGGTAGAATACTGGTGGCTCGGTGTGGCTATTGTGCGCAATGCCTTGATAAATTGGCATGTGCCACTGACCATGACCGCAAAGTTTACCAAGTGACGTTTACGTCTATTGATCATAACACGAATCAGCCACGGTCAGAGTGTCCAATCACAGTGCAGATGTATTAGGCATGATCTTGCAGGTGCAAACAAGGTAAAACACCTGTGCCTTGGTGTGGCTATTGTGCGCAATGCCTTGACAATGTTGGCATGTGCCACTGACCATGACCACAATGTTTACCAAGTGACGTTAACTTCTACGAATCGTTACACGAGTCAACCACGGTCTGCGTGCCCAATCACAGTGTACATCTAATATGCATGACCTTGCAGGTATAAACAAGGTAAAAAACCTGTGGCTTGGCACGGCTATTGTGCGCAATGCCTTGACAAAGTTGGCATGTGCCACTGACCATGACCACAAAGGTTACCAAGTAACTTTAACATCTACGAATCGTAACACAAGTCAGCCACAGTCAGAGTGCCCAATTACAGTTTAGATGTGCTAGGCATGACCTTGCAGGTATAAGCAAGGTAAAAACCGGTGGCTTGGCACGACTATTGTCACAATGCCTTCACAAAGTTGGTATGTGCCACTGACCATGTCCACAAAGTTTACCAAGTACTTTAAACGGCTATGACTCATAACACGAGTCAGCCACGCTCAGAGTGTCCAATGACAGTGCAGATGTACTAGGCATGACCTTGCAGGTATAAACAAGGTAGAATACTGGTGGCTCAGTGTGGCTATTGTGCGCAATGTCCTGACAAAGTTGGCATGTGCCACTGACCATGACCACAAATGTATGAAAGTGACTTTTACTTCTATTGATCATAACACGAGTCAGCCACGGTCAGAGTGTCCAATCACAGTGTCGATGTACTAGGAATGATCTTGCAGGTAAAAACAAGGTAGAATACTGGTGTCTTTCTGTGGCTATTGTGCGCAATGACTTGACAATGTTGGCATGTGCCACTGACCATGACCACAACGTTTACCAAGTGACTTTAACTTCTACGAGTCGTAACACAAGTCAGCCACAGTCAAAGTGCCCAATCACAATGCACATCTAATGTGCATGACCTTGCATGTATACAAAAGATTATATACCGGTGGCTTGGCACGGTTATTGTGCGCAATGCCTTGACAAAGTTGGCATGTACCACTGACCATGACCACATTGTTTACCAAGTGACTTTAACTTCTATGAAACGTAACACGAGTCAGCCACATTCAGAGTGCCCAATCACAGTGCAAATCTAATATGAATGACCTTGCAGGTATAAAAAAGGTCCAATACCGGTCGCTAGGCACGGCTATTGCACGCAATGCCTTGACAAAGCTGGCATGTGTCACTGACCATGACCACACTCTTTACCAAGTACCTTAAACGGCCATTGCGCACAATACAACGTCGAGCCACCAGTATTCTACCTTCTTTGCACATGCAAGGTCATGCCTAGTACATCTGCACTGTGATTAGACACTCTGACCGTGGCTGACTCGTGTTATGATCAATAGAATTAAATGTCACCTGGATACATTTGTGGTCATGGTCAGTGGCACATGCCAACTTTGTCAAGGCATTGCGCACAATAGCCGCACCGAGCCACCAGAATTCTACCTTGTTCATACCTGTAAGGTCATGCCTAGTATATCTGCACTGTGATTGGACACTATGACCGTGGCTGAGTTGTGTTATAATTTATAGCCGTTTAACATACTTGGTGAACTTTGTGGTCATGGTCAGTGGCACATGCCAACTTTGTCAAGGCATTGCGCATAATAGTCGTTCCAAGCCACGGGTTTTTTACATTGTTTATACCTGCAAGGTCATGCCTATTACATCTGAACTGTGATTGGGCACTCTGACTGTGGATGACTCCTGTTACGATTCGTAAACGTTAAAGTCACTTGATAAACTTTGTGGTCATGGTCAGTGGCACATGCCAACTTTGTCAAGGCATTGCGCACAATAGTCGTTCCAAGCCACGGGTTTTTTACATTGTTTAGACCTGCAAGGTCATGCGTATTAGATGTGCACTATGATTGGGTACTCTGACCGTGGCTGACTCGTGTTATGATTCGTAGAGGTCAAAGTCACTTGGTAAACTTTGTCGTCATGGTCAGTGGCATATGCAAACTTTGTCAAGGCATTGCGCACAGTAGCCACACCGAGCCACCAGTATTCTACCTTTTTTGCATCTGCAATTTCATGCCTAGTACATCTGCACTGTGATTGGACACTCTGACCGTGGCTGACTCGTGTTATGATTAATAGCCATTTAAGGTACTTGGTAAACTTTGTGGTCATGGTCAGTGGCACATGCCAACTTTGTCAAGGCATTGCGCACAATTGCCGTGCCAAGACACCAGTTTTTAACCCTGTTTATACCTGCAAGGTCATGCATTTTTAATGTGCGCTGTGATTGTGTTCTCTGACTGTGGCTGAATCATGCTATGCTTCATAGAAGGTAAAGTCAATTGGTAAACTTTGTGGTCATGGTCAGTGGCACATGCCAACTTTGTCAAGGCATTGCGCACAATAGCC
>SZWC01000260.1:360562-370849 GCA_023375785.1 Penium margaritaceum | reverse complement strand
CCAGTATTCTACCTTTTTTGCATCTGCAATTTCATGCCTAGTACATCTGCACTGTGATTGGACACTCTGACCGTGGCTGACTCGTGTTATGATTCATAGCCGTTTAAGGTACTTGGTAAACTTTGTGGTCGTGGTCAGTGGCACATGCCAACTTTGTCAAGGCATTGCGCACAATAGCCATGACAAGCCACCGTTTTTGTAACTTGTTTATACCTGCAAGGTCATGCATATTAGATGTGTACTGTGATTGGACACTCTGATCGTGGCTGACTCGTGTTACGATTCGTAGAAGTTAAAGTCACTTGCGAAACGTCATGGTCATGGTCAGTGGCACATGCCAACTTTGTCAAGGCATTGCGTACAATAGCCACACCAAGCCACCAGTATTCTACATAGTTTGCGCCTGCAAAATCATGCCTAGTACATCTGCACTGTGATTGGGCACTCTGACCGTGTCTGACATATGATATGATTCATAGTCGTTTAAGGTACTTGGTAAAATTTGTGGTCATGGTGAGTGGCACATGCCAACTTTGTCAAGGCATTGCGCACAATAGCTGTGCCAAGCCACCGGTTGTTTAACTTGTTTGTACTTGGAAGGTCATGCATATTAGATGTGCACTGTGACTGGGCACTCTGACCGTGACTGACTTGTATTACGATTCGTAGAAGTTAAAGTCACTTGGTAAACTTTGTGGTCATGGTCAGTGGAACATGCCAACTTTGTCAAGGCATTGCGCACAATAGCCACACCGAGCCACCAGTATTCTACCTTGTTTGCACCTGCAAGATCATGCATAGTACATCTACACCGTGATTGGACACTCTGACTGTGGCTGACTCGTGTTAAGATTAATAGAAGTAAAAGTCACTTTGATACATTTGTGGTCATGGTCAGTGGCACATGCCAACTTTGTCAAGGAATTGCGCACAATAGCCACACCGAGCCACCAGTATTCTACCTTGTTTATACCTGCAAGGTCATGCACAGTATATCTGCACTGTGATTGGACACTCTGACTGTGGCTGACTCGTGTTATGATTCATAGCCATTGAATGTACTTGGTGAACTTTGTGGTCATGGTCAGTGGCACATGCCATGTTTGTCAAGGCATTGCCCACAATAGCCGTGCCAAGCCATCGGTTTATTACCTTGTTTATACCTGCAAGGTCAGGCATATAAGATGTGCGCTTTGATTGGGCACTCTGACCGTGGCTGACTCGTGTTATGATTCGTATAAGTTAAAGTCACTTGGTAAACATTGTGGTCATGATCAGTGGCACATGCCAAATTTGTCAAGGCATTGCGCACAATAGCCACATGGAGCCACCAGTATTCTACCTAGTTTGCACCTGCAAGATCATGCCTAGTACATCTGCACTGTGATTGGACACTCTGACCATGGCTGACTCGTGTTATGATCACTAGAAGTAAAAGTCACTTGGATACATTTGTGGTCATGATCATTGGCACATGCCAACTTTGTCAAGGCATTGCGCACAATAGCCACCCCGAGCCACTAGTATTTGACCTTGCTAGTACCTGTAAGGTCATGCGAAGTATATATGCACTGTGATTGGACACTCTGACCGTGGCTGACTCGTGTTATGATTCATAGCCGTGAAAGGTACTTGGTAAACTTTGTGGTCATGGTCAGTGGCACATGCCAACTTCGTCAAGGCATTGCGCACAATAGCCGTGCCAAGCCACCGTTTTTTTAACTTTTTTATACGTGCAAGGTCATGCCATATTAGATGTGCACTGCAATTGGGCACTCTGACCGTGGCTGAATCATGTAACAATTCATAGAAGTTAAAGTTACTTGGTAACGTTTGTGGTCATGGTCAGTGGCACATGCCAACTTTGTCAAGACATTGCGCACAAAAGCCACACCGAGCCACCAGTATTCTACCTTTTTTTGCACCTGCAAGATCATGCCTAGTACATCTGCACTGTGATTGGACACTCTGGCCGTGGCTGACTCGTGTTATGATCAATAGACGTAAACATCACTTGGATACATTTGTGGTCATCGTCAGTGGCACATGCCAACTTCGTCAAGGCATTGCTCACAATAGCCAAACCGAGCCACCAGCATTCTACCTTGTTTGCACCTACACGATCATGCCTAGTACATGTGCACTGTGATTGGACACTCTGACCGTGACTGACTCGTGTTATGATCCGTAGAAGTTGAAGTCAATTGGATACATTTGTGGTCATGGTCAGTGGCACATGCCAACTTTGTCAAGGCATAGCGCAAGATAGCCACACCGAGCCACAAGTATTCTACCTTGTTTGAACCTGCAAGATCATGCCTAGTACATCAGCACTGTGATTGGACACTCTGACCGTGGCTGACTCGTGTTATGATCAATAGAAGTAAAAGTCACTTGGATACATTTGTGGTCATGGTCAGTGGCACGTGCCAACTTTGTCAAGGAATTTTCTCAAAAAGAGAGGGCGGACTTTTCCCCTACATATACAAAGTCGGGGAGATTTTGATTTTGTCCGCCTATCCTTCTCCCCTTTCCGGGGAAGAGAAGTGCGCACAACAGCCACACCGAGCCACCAGTATTCTACCTTGTTTATGCCTGCAAGGTCATGCCCAGTATATCTGCACTGTGATTGGACACTCTAACTGTGGCTGACTCGTGTTTTAAATCATATCCGTTTAATGTACTTGGTAAACTTTGTGGTCATGGTCAGTGGCACATGCCTACTTTGTCAAGGCATTGTGCACTATAGCCGTGCCAAGCCACCGGCTTTTTACCTTGTTTATACCTGCAATGTCATGCATATTAGATGTGCACTTTGATTGGGCACTCTGACCGTGGCTGACTCGTGTTATGATTCGTAGAAGTTAAAGTCACTTGGTAAACTTTGTGGTCATGGTCAGTGGCACGTGCCAACTTTGTAAATGCATTGCGCACAATAGTAACACCGAGCCACCATAATTCTCCCTTGTTTGAACCTGTAAGATCGAGCCTAGTACATGTGCACTGTGATTGGACACTCTGACCTTGGTTGATCGTGTTATGATCAATAGAAGTAAAAGTCACTTGGATACATTTTTGGTCATGGTCAGTGGCACATGCCAACTTTGTCAAGGCATTGCGCACAATAGCCACACCGAGCCACCAGTATTTTACCTTGTTTATACATGTTAGGTCATGCCCAGTATATCTGCACTGTGATTGGACACTCTGACCGTAGCTGACTCGTGTAATGATTCATAGCCGTTTAAGGTACTTGGTGAACTTTGTCGTCATGGTCAGTGGAACATGCCAACTTTGTCAAGGCATTGCGCACAATAGCCGTGCCAAGCCACCAGTTTTTTAACTTGTTTATACCTGCAAGGTCATGCATATGAGATGTGCACTGTGATTGGGCACTCTGACCGTGGCTGACTCGTATTACGATTCGTAGAAGTTAGAGTCACTTGGTAAACTTTGTGGTCATGGTCAGTGGCACATGCCAACTTTGTCAAGGCATTGTGCACAATAGCCACACCGAGCCACCAGTATTCTACCTTTTTTGCACCTGCAAGATCATGCCTAGTACATCTGCACTGTGATTGGACACTCTGACCGTGGCTGACTCGTGTTATGATCAATAGAAGTAAAAGTCACTTGGATACAGTTGTGGTAATGGTCAGTGGCACATGCCAACTTTGTCAAGGTATTGCGCACAATAGCCACACCGAGCCACCAGTATTGTACCTTATTTATACCTGCAAGGTTATGCCCAGTATATCTCCACCGTGATAGGACACTTTGACCGTGGCTGACTCGTGTTATGATTCATAGCCGTTTAATGAACTTGGTCAACTTTGTGGTCATGGTCAGTGGCAAATGCCAACTTTGTCAAGGCATTGCGCACAATAGTCGTGCCAAGCTACCGGGTTTTTACCTTGTTTATACTTGCAATGTCACGCATATTAGATGTACGCTTTGATTGGGTACTCTGACCGTGGCTGGCTCGTGTTATGATTCGTAGAAGTTAAAGTCACTTGGTAGACTTTGTGGTCATGATCAGTGGCACATGTCAACTTTGTCAAGGCATTGTGCGCAATAGCCACATGGAGCCGCCAGTATTCTACCTTGTTTGCACCTGCAAGATCATGCCTAGTATATCTGCACTATGATTGGACACTCTGACCGTGGCTGACTCATGTTATGATAAATAGAAGTAAAAGTCACTTGGATACATTTGTGGTCATGGTCAGTGGCACATGCCAACTTTGTCAAGGCATTGCGCACAATAGCCACACCGAGCCACCAGTATTTTACCTTGCTTATACCTATAAGGTCATGCCCAGTATATATGCACTGTGATTGGACACTCTGACAGTGGCTGACTCGTGTTATGATTCATAGCAGTTAAAGGTACTTGGTAAACTTTGTGGTCATGGCAGTGGCACATACCAACTTTGTCAAGGAATTGCGCACAATAGCCGTGCCAAGCCACCGGCTTTTTACCTTGTTTATACCTGCAAGGTCGTGCATACAACATGTGCGCTGTGATTGGGCACTCTGACCGTGGCTGACTTGTGTTACGATTCGTAGACGTTGAAGTCACATGGTAAACTTTGTGGTAATGGTCAGTGGCACATGCCAACTTTGTGAAGGCATTGCGCACAAAAGCCACACCGAGCCACCAGTCTTTTTCCATTTCTGAACCTGCAAGATCATGCCTAGTACATCTGCACTATGATTGGACACTCTGACCGCGGCTGACTTGTGTTATGATCAATAGAAGTAAAAGTCACTTGGATACATTTGTGGCCACAGTCAGTGGCATATGTCAAAGTTGGCATATGCCACTGACTGTGGCCGCAAAGGCATTGCGCACAATAGCCAAACTAGACACCAGTATTCTACCTTGTTTGCACCTGCACAATCATGCCTAGTACATCCGCACTGTAATTGGACACTCTGACCGTGGCTGACTCGTGTTACGATCAATAGAAGTAAAAGTCACTTGGATACATTTGTGGTCATGGTCAGTGGCACATGGCAACTTTGTCAAGGCATTGCGCAAAATAGCCACACCGAGCCATTAGTATTCTATCTTGTTTGTACCTGCAAGATCATGCCTAGTACATCTGCACTGTGATTGGACATTCTGACCGTGGCTGACTCGTGTCATGATCAATAAAGGAAAAAGTCACTTGAATAAATGTGTGGTCATGGTCAGTGGCACATGCCAATGTTGTCAGGGAATTGCGCACAATAGCCACATTGAGCCACCAGTATTCTACCTTGTCTTTATGTGCAAGGTCACGCCCAATATATCTGCACTATGATTGGACACTCTGACCGTGGTTGACTCATGTTATGATTCATAGCCATTGAATGTACTTGGTAAACTTTGTCGTCATGGTCAGTGGCACATGCCAACTTTGTCAAGGCATTTCGCACAATAGCCGTGCCAGGCCACCGGTTTTTTACCTTGTTTATACCTGCAATGTCATGCATATTAGAAGTTTGCTTTGATTGGGCACTCTGACCGTGACTGACTCTTGTTGTGATTCGTAGAAGTTAAAGTTACTTAGTAAACTTTGTGGTCATGATCAGTGGCACATGCCAACTTTGTCAAGGCATTGCGCACAATAGCCACATGGAGCCACCAGTATTCTACCTCGTTTGCACCTGCAAGATCATGCCTAGTACATCTGCACTATGATTGGACACTCTGACCGTGGCTGACTCGTGTTATGATCAATAGAAGTAAAAGTCACTTGGATACATTTGTGGTCATGGTCAGTGGCACATGCCAACTATCTCAAGGCATTGCCCAAAATAGCCAAACCGAGCCATTAGTATTCTACCTTGTTTGTACATGCAAGATCCAGCCTAGTACATCTGCACTGTGATTGGACACTCTGACCGTGGCTGACTCGTGTCATGATCAATAGAAGTAAAAGTCACTTGGATAAATGGGTGGTCATGGTCAGTGGCACATGCCAACACTGTCACAGCATTGCGCACAATAGCCACACCGAGCCACCAGTATTCTACCTTGTTTATGCCTGCAAGGTCATGCGCAGTATTTCTGCACTGTGATTGGGCACTCTGACCGTGCCTGACTCGTGCTATGATACATAGCCGTTTAATGTACTTGGTAAACTTTGTGGTCATGCATATTAGATGTGCACTGTGATTGGGCACTCTGAATGTGGCTGACTCGTATTACGATTCGTATAAGTTAATGTCACTCGGTAAACTTTGTGGTCATGGTCAGCGGCACATGCCAACATTGTCAAGGCATTGCGCACAACAGCCACACGGAGACACCAATATTGTACCTTGTTTTTACTTGCAAGATCATGCATAGTACATCTGCACTGTGATTCGACACTCGGACCGTGGATGACTCGTGTTATGATCAATAGAAGTAAAAGTCACTTTGATACATTTGTGGTCATGGTCAGTGGCACATGCCCACTTTGTCAAGGCATTGCACACAATAGCCACACCGAGCCACCAGTATTCTCCCTTGTTTGCACCAGACAGATCATGCATAGTACATCTGCACTGTGATTAGACACTCTGACCATGGCTGACTCGTGTTATGATTCGTAGAAGTTAAAGTCACTTGGTAAACTTTGTGGTCATGGTCAGTGGAACATGCAAACTTTGTCAAGGCATTGCGCAGAATAGCCGTGCCAAGCCGACGGTTTTTTTACCTTGTTTATACCTGCAAGGTCATGCATATTAGGTGTGCACTGTGATTGGGCACTCTGACCGTGGCTGTCCCGTGTTACAATTCATAGAATTTAAAGACACTTGGTACACTTTGTGGTCATGGTCAGTGGCACATGCCAACTTCGTAAACGCATTACACACAATAGCCACATCGAGCCACCAGTATTCTACCTTGTTTGTACCTGCAAGATCATGCCTATCACATGTGCACCGTGATTGGACACTCCAACCGTGGCTGACTCGTGTTATGATCAATAGAAGTAAAAGTCACTTGGAAACATTTATGGTCATGGTCAGTGGCACATGCCAATTTTGTCAAGGCATTGCGCACAGTAGCCACACCGAGCCACGAGTATTCTACCTTGTTTATACCTGCAAGGGCATACCCATTAAATCTGCACTGTGATTGGACACTCTGACTGTGGCTGGCTCGCGTTATGATTCATAGCCGTTTAAGGTAGTTGGTAAACTTTGTGGTCATGGTCACTGGCACATGCCAACTTTGTCAAGGCATTGCGCACAATACCCGTGCCAAGCCACTGGGTTTTTACCTTGTTTATGCCTGCAAGGTAATGCATATTAGATATGCACTGTGATTGGGCACTCTGACCGTGGCTGAATCGTATTAGGATTCGTAGAAGTTAAAGTCACTTGTAAACTTTGTGGTCATGGTCAGTGGCACATGCCAACTTTGTCGAGGCATTGCGCACAATAGCCAGACCAAGCCACCCGTATTCTACCTTGTTTGAACCTGCAAGATCATGCCTATTACATCTGCATTGTGTTTGGACACTCTGACAGTGGCTGACTCGTGTTATGATCAATAGATGGAAAAGTCACTTGGATACATTTGTGGTCATGGTCAGTGGTGCATGCCAACTTTGTCAAGGCATTGTGCAAAATAGCCACACCGAACCACTCGTATTCTACCTTGTTTATACCTGTAAGGTCATGCACAGTATATCTGCACTGTCATTGGACACTCTGACCGTGTCCGACTCGTGTTATGATTAATATCCGTTTAATGTACTTGGTAAACTTTGTGGTCATGGTCACTGGCAAATGCAAACTTTGTCAAGGCATTGCGCAGAATAGCCGTGCCAAGCCACCCGATTTTTACATTGTTTATTCCTGCAAGTTCATGCATATTAGATGTGCGCTGTGATTGGGCACTCTGATCGTGGCTGACTCATGTTACAATTCGTAGAAGTTAAAGGCACTTGGTAAACGTTGTGGCCATGGTGAGTGGCACATGCCAACTTTATCAGGGCATTGCGAAAAATAGCCACACCGAGCCACCAGTATTCTATCTTGTTTGCACTTGCAAGATCATGCCTATTACATCTGCACTTTGATTGGACACTCTAACCGCGGCTGACTCGTGTTATCATCAATAGAAGTACAAGTCACTTGAATACATTTAAGGTCATGGTCAGTGGCACATGCCAACTTTGTCAAGGCATTGCGCACAATGGCCACACCGAGCCACCAGTATTCTACCTTGTTTGCAGCTGCAAGATCATTCCTAGTACATATTCATTGTGACTGAACACTCTGACCGTGGCTGACTCGTGTTATGATCAATAGAAGTAAAAGTCACTCGGGTACATTTGTGGTCATGGTCAGTGGCACATGCCAACTTTGTCAGGGCATTGCACACAATAGCCAAATCGAGCCACCAGTTTTCTACCTTTCTAATACCTATAAGGTCATGCCCAGTATATATGCACTGTGATTGGACACTCTGACCGTGGTAGACTCGTGTTTTGATTCATAGCCCTATAAGGTTCTTGGTAAACTTTGTGGTCATGGTCAGTGGCATATGCCAACTTTGTCAAGGCATTGCGCACAATAGCGGTGCCAAGCCACCGGGTTTTTACCTTGTTTATAACTGCAAGGTCATGCATAGTACATCTGTACTGTGATTGGACACTCTGACCATGGCTGACTCGTGTTATGATCAATATAAGTGAAAGTCACTTGGATACATTTGTGGTCACGGTCAGTTGCACATGCCAACTTTGTCAGGGCATTACACATAATAACCACACCGAGCCACCAGTTTTCTAACTTTTTTCTTCTGTAAGGTCATGCCCAGTATATATGCAATGTGATTGGACACTCTGACCCTGGCTGACTCGTGTTATGATTCATAGTCGTTTAAGGTTTTTGGTAAACTTTGTGGTCATGGTCAGTGGCACATGCCAACTTTGTCAAGGAATTGCACACAATAGCCGTGTCAAGCCACCGGTTTTTTACCTTGTTTATACCTGCAAGGTCATGCATATTAGATGTGCGCTTTGATTGGGCACTCTGACCGTGGCTGACTTGTGTTATGGTTCGTAGAACTTAAAGTCACTTGGTACACTTTGTGGTCATGGTCAGTGGCATATGCCAACTTTGTCAAGGCATTGCGCACAATAGCCACACCGAGCCACCAGCATTCTACCTTGTTTGCACCTGCAAGATCAAGCCTAGTACATCTGCACTGTGATTTGACACTCTGACTGTGGTTGACTCGAGTTATGATCAATGTAAGTAAAAGTCACTTGGATACATTTGTGGTCATGGTCAGTGGCACATGCCAACTTTGTCAAGGCATTGCGCACAATAGCCACACCGAGCCACCAGTATTTTACCTTGTTTATACCTGTTATGTCATGCCCAGTATATCTGCACTGTGATTGGGCACTCTGATTGTGGCTGACTCGTGTTATGGTTCATAGCCGTTGAACGTAATTGGTAAACTTTGTGGTCCTGGTCAGTGGCACATGCCAACTTTGTCAAGGCATTGTGCACAATAGCAGTGCCAAGCCACCGGTTTTTTAACTTTTTTATGCCTGCAAGGTGATGCATGTTATATGTGCACTGTGATTGGGCACTCTGACCGTGGCTGAATCGTATTACGATTCGTAGAAGTTAAAGTCACTTGGTACACTTTGTGGTCATGGTCAGTGGCACATGCCAACTTTGTCAAGGCATTGCACACAATAGCCACACCGATTCACTAGTATTCTACATTATTTGCACCTGCAAGATCATGCCTAGTACATTTGCACTGTGATTGGACACTCTGACCGTGGCTGACTCGTGATATGATCAATAGAAGTAAAAGTCACTTGGATACATTTGTGGTCATGGTCAGTGGCACATGCCAACTTTGTCAAGGAATTGCGCACAATAGCCACACCGAGCCACCAGTATTCTACCTTGTTTACACCTGCAAGGTCATGCCCAGTATATATGCACTGTGATTGGACACTCTGACCATGGCTGACTCGTGTTGTGATTCATAGCCGTTTAATGTACTTGGTAAACGTTGTGGTCATGGTCAGTGTCACATGCCAACTTTGTCAATGCATTGCGCACCATAGCCGTGCCAAGCCACCAGTTTTTACCTTGTTTATAATTGCAAGGTCATGCAGATTAGATGTGCACTTTGGTTGGACACTCAGACCGTGGCTCACTCGTGTTACGATTCGTAGAAGTTAGATTCACTTGGTAAACTTTGCGGTCATGGTCAGTGGCACATGCCAACTTTGTCAAGGCATTGCGCACAATAGCCACACCGAGCCA
>SZWC01000260.1:302567-336213 GCA_023375785.1 Penium margaritaceum | reverse complement strand
TGCCTTGACAAAGTTGGCATGTGCCACTGACCATGACCACAAATGTATCAAAGTGACTTTTACTTCTATTGATCATAACACGAGTCAGCCACGGTCAAAGTGTCCAGTCATAGTGCAGATGTACTAGGCATGTTCTTGCAGGAACAAATAAGGTAGAATACTGGTGGCTCGGTGTGGCGATTGTGCGCAATGCCTTGACAAAGTTGGCATGTGCCACTGACCATGACCACAAATGTATCAAAGTGACTTTTACTTCTATTGATCATAACACGAGTCAGCCACGGTCAAAGTGTCCAGTCATAGTGCAGATGTACTAGGCATGTTCTTGCAGGAACAAATAAGGTAGAATACTGGTGGCTCGGTGTGGCGATTGTGCGCAATGCCTTGACAAAGTTGGCATGTGCCACTGACCATGACCACAAAGTTTACCAAGTGACTTTAACTTCTACGAATCATAACATGAGTCAGCAACGGTCAGAGTTCCCAATCACAGTGCACATCTAGTATGCATGACCTTGCAGGTATAAACAAGGTAAAAAACTGATGGCTTGGCATGGCTAATGTGCGCAATGCCTCGACAA
Source organism: Penium margaritaceum (assembly GCA_023375785.1). Classification (NCBI taxonomy): domain Eukaryota; kingdom Viridiplantae; phylum Streptophyta; class Zygnematophyceae; order Desmidiales; family Peniaceae; genus Penium; species Penium margaritaceum. The sequence goes on along the minus strand of SZWC01000260.1, from coordinate 335,632 downwards.
AGTTGGCATGTTCCACTGACCACGACCACAACGTTTACCAAGTACCTTAAATGGCTATGAATCATAACACGAGTCAGCCACGGTCAGAGTGTCCAATGACAGTGCAGATGTACTAGGCATGATCTTGCATGTACAAACAAGGTAGAATACTGGTGGCTTAGCGTGGCTATTGTGCGCAATGCCTTGACAAAGTTGGCGTGTGCCACTGACCATGACCACAAATTTATCCAAGTGACTTTTACTTCTAATGATCATAACACGAGTTTGCCACGGTCAGAGTATCCAATCACAGTGCAGATGTACTAGGCATGATCTTGCAGGTACAAAAAAGGTAGAATATTGGCTTGGTGTGGCTATTGTGCGCAATGCCTTGACAGAGTTGGCATGTGCCACTGACCATGACCACAAATGTATCCAATTGACTTTTACTTATATTGATCATAACACAAGCCAGCCACGGTTAGAGTGTCCACTCACAGTGCAGATGTATTAGGCATGATCTTGCAGGTGCAAAAAAGGTAGAATACCNCAATGCCTTGACAAAGTTGGCATGTGCCACTGACCATGACCACAAAGTTTACCAAGTGACTTTAACCTCTACGAATCGTAACACGAGTCAGCCACAGTCAGAGTACCCAATCACAGTGCACATCTAATATGCATGACCTTGCAGGTATAAACAAGGTAAACCGGTGGCTTGGCACAGCTATTGTGCGCAATGCCTTGACAATGTTGGCATGTGCCACTGACCATGACCACAAAGTTTACCACGTACCTTACACGGGTTTGAATCATAATACGAGTCAGCCACGGTCTGAGTTTCCAAGCAGAGTGCAGATATACCGGGCATGACCTTGCATGCATAAATAAGGTAGAATACTGGTGGCTCGGTGTGGCTATTGTGCGCAATGCCTTGATAAAGTTGGCATGTTCCACTGACCATGACCATAAATGTATCCAAGTGACTTTTACTTCTATTGATCATAACACGAGGCAGCAACGGTGAGAGTTTCCAATCATAGTACAGATGTACTATGCATAATCTTGCAGGTACAAACAAGGTAGAATACAGGTGACTTGGTGTGGTTATGGTGCGTCATGCCTTGACAAAGTTGGAATGTGCCACTGACCATGACCACAAATGTATCCCAGTGACATTTACCTCTATTGATTATAACACGAGTCAGCCATGGTCAGCATGTCCAATCACAGTGCAGATGTACTAGGCATGATCTTACAGGTGCAAACAAGATAGAATACTAGTGGCTCGGTGTGGCTATTGTGCGCAATGCCTTGACAAAGTTGGCGTGTGCCACTGACCATGACCACAAAGTTTATCAAATGACGTTAACTTCTACGAATCATAACATGAGTCAGCCACGGTCAGAGTGCACAATCACAGTGCACATCTAATATTCATGACCTTGCAGGTATGAACAAAGTAATAACCGGTAGCTTGCCACGGCTAATGTGCGCAATGCCTTGACAAAGTTGGCATGTGCCACTGACCATGACCACAACGTTTACTAAGTACCTTAAACGGCTATGAATCATAACACAAGTCAGCCACGGTCAGAGTGTCCAATCACAGTGCAGATATACTGGGCATGACCTTACAGGTAGAAACAAGGTAGAATACTGGTGCGTCGGTTTGGCTATTGTGCACAATGCCTTGACAAAGTTGGCATGTGCCACTGACCATAACTACAAATGTATCCAAGTGACTTTTACTTCTATTGATCATAACACGAGTCAACCACGGTCAGAGTGTCCAATCACAGTGCAGATATACTGGGCATGACCTTGCAGGTACAAACAATGTAGAATACGGGTGGCTTGGTGTAGCTATTGTGCGCAATGCCTTGACAAGGTTGGCATGTGCCACTGACCATGACCACAAATGTATCCAAGTGACTTTTACTTCTATTGATCATGACACGAGTCAGCCACGGTCATAGTGTCCAGTCACAGTACATATGTATTAGGCATGATCTTGCAGGTGCAAACAAGGTGGAATACTGGTAGCTCGGTGTGGCTATTGTGCAGAATGCCTTGACAATAATGGCATGTGCCACTGACCATGACCACGAATATATCTAAGTGACTTTTACTTCTATTGATCATAACACGAGTCAGCCACGGTCAGAGTGTCCAATCACAGTGCACATGTACTAGGCATGAACTTGCAGGTATGAACAAGGTAGAATACTGGTGGCTTGGCACGGCTAGTGTGCACAATGCCTTGACAAAGTTGGCATGTGCCACAGACCATGACAACAAAGTTTACCAAGTGACTTGAACTTGTACAAATCATAACACGAGTCAGCCACGGCCAGAGTACCCAATCAAAGTGCACATCTACTATGCCTGACCTTGCAGGTATAAAAGAAGGTAAAAAAACTGGTGGCTTGGCATGGCTATTGTGCGCAATGCATTCTCAAAGTTGGAATGTGCCACTGACCATGACCACAAAGTTTACCAAGTGACTTTAACTTCTACGAATCATATCATGAGTCAGACACGGTCGGAGTGTCCAATCACAGTGCAGATGTACTAGGCATGGTCTTGCAGGTGCAAACAAGGTAGAATACTGGTGGCTCGGTGTGGCTATTGTGCGCAATGCCTTGACAAAGTTGGCATGTTCAACTAACCATGACCACAAAGTTTACCAAGTGACTTTAACTTCTACGAATCATAACACGAGTCAGCCACGGTCAGGGTACCCAATTGCAGTGCACATCTAATATGCATGACCTTGCAGGTATAAAAAAGGTAACAAACCGGTGGCTTGGTGTGGCTTTTGTGCGCAATGCCTTGACAAAGTTGTTATGTGCCACTGACCAGGACCATAGCGTTTACCAAGTGACTTTAACTTCTACGAATCATAACACGAGTCAGCCACGGTCAGAGTGTCCAATCGCAGTGCAGATGTACTAGGCATGATCTTGCGGGTGCAAACAAGGTAGAATACTGGTGGCTCGGTGTGGCCATTGTGCGCAATGCATTGACAAAGTTGGCATGTGCCACTGACCATAACCACAGAGTTTACCAATTGACTTCAACTTCTACGAATCATAACACGAGTCAGCCACGGTCAGAGTGCCCAATCACAGTGCACATCTAATATGCATAACCTTGTAGGTATAAGCAAGGTAAAAATCCGGTGGCTTGGCAGGGCTATTGTGCGCAATGCCTTCACAAAGTTGGCATGTGCCACTGACCAAGACCACAAAGTTTACCAAGTAACTTCAACTTCTACGAATCATAACACGAGTCAGCCAGGATCAGAGTGTCCAATCACAGTGCAGATGTACTAGGCATGATCTCGCAGGTGCAAACAAGGTAAAATACTAGTGGCTCGGTGTGGCTATTGTGCGCAATGCCTGGACAAAGTTGGCATGTGCCACTAACCATGACCACAAAGTTTACCAAGTGACTTTAACTTCTACGATTCATAACACGAGTCAGCCATGGTCAGAGTACCCAATCATAGTGCAAATCTAATATGAATGACCTTGCAGGTATACACAAGGTTTAAATCCGGTTGCTTGGCATGGCTATTGTGCGCAACGCCTTGACAAAGTTGGCATGTGCTACTGACCATGACCACAACGTTTACCAAGTGACTTTAACTTCTACGAATCATAACACGAGTAAGCCACGGTCATAGTATCCAAACACAGTGCAGATGTACTAGGCATGATCTTGCATGTGTAAACAAAGTATAATACTGGTGGCTCGGTGTGGCCATTGTGCGCAATGCCCTGACAAAGTTGGCATGTGCCACTGACCATGACCACAACGTTTACCAAGTGACTTTAACTTATACGAATCATAACACGCGTCAGCCACTGTCAGAGTACCCAATCACAGTGCACATCTAATATGCATGACCTTGCAGGTATAAACAAGGTAAAAAACCGGTGGCTTGGAACGGCTATTGTGCGCAATGCTTTGACAGAGTTGGCATGTGCCACTGACGATGACCACAATGTTTACCAAGTGACTTTAACTTCTACAAATCATAACACGAGTCAACCACGGTCAGAGTGTCCAATCACAGTGCAGATGTACTAGGCATGATCTTGCAGGTGCGAACAAGGTAGAATACTGGTGACTCCGTGTGGCCATTGTGCGTAATGCCCTGACAAAGTTGGCATGTGCCACTGACCATGACCACAAAGTTTACCAAGTGAATTTAACTTCTACGAATCATATCACGAGTCAGCCACGGTCAGAGTACCCAATCACAGTGCACATCTAATATGCATGACATTGCAGGTATAAACAAGGTAAAAAACCGGTGGCTCGGTATGGCTATTGTGCGCAATGCCTTCACAAAGCTGGCATGTGCCACTGATCATGACCACAAAGGTGACCAAATGACTTTAACTTCTACAAATCATCACACAAGTCATCCACGGTCAGAGTGTCCAATCACAGTGCAGATGTACTAGGCATGATCTTGCAGGTGCAAACAAGGTAGAATACTGGTGGCTTGGTGTGGCTATTGTGTGCAATGCCTTGACAAAGTTGGCATGTGCCACTGACCATGACCACAAAGTTTACCAAGTGACTTTAGCTTCTACGAATCATAACACGAGTCAGCCACGGTCAGAGTACCCAATCACAGTGCACATCTAATCTGCATGACCTTGCAGGTATAAACAAGGCAAAAAACCGGTGGCTTGCCACAGCTATTTCGCGCAATGCCTTGACAAAGTTGGCATGTGCCATTGACCATGACCACAAAGTTTGCCAAGAAACTTTAACTGCTACGAATCATAACAAGAGTCAGCCACGGTCAGAGTGTCCAATCACAGTGCAGATGTACTAGGCATGATCTTGCATGTGCAAACAAAGAAGAATACCGGTGGCTCGTTGTGACTATTGCACGCAATGCCTTGACAAATTTGGCAAATGCCACTGACCATAACCACAAAGTTTACCAAGTGACTTAAACTTCTATGAATCATAACACGAGTCAGCCATGGCCAGAGTGTCCAATCACAGTGCATATGTACTAGGAATGACCTTGTAGGTGCAAACAAGGTAGAATACTGGTGGCCCGGTGTGGCAATTGTGCGCAGTGCCTTGACAAAGTTGGCATGTGCCACTGACCATGACCACAATGTTTACCAAGTGATTAGAACTTCTACGAATTATAACACGAGTCAGCTCTGGTCAGAGTACCCAATCACAGTGCAGAAGTACTATGCATGACCTTGCAGGTATGAACAAGGTAAAAAACCAGTGGCTTGACATGGCTATTGTGCGCAATGCCTTGACAAAGTTGGAGTGTGCCACTGACCATGACCACAAAGTTTACCAAATGACTTTAACTTCTACGAATCATAACACGAGTCGGCCACGGTCAGAGTGTCCAATCACAGTGCAGATGTACTAGGCATGATCGTGTAAGTGCAAACAAGGTAGAATACTGGTGGCTTGGTGTGGCTATTGTGCACAATGCCTTGACAAAGTTGGCATGTGCCACTGACCATGACCACAATGTTTACCAAGTGACTTTAACTTCTATGAAGCATAACACGAGTCAGCCACGGTCAGAGTGTCCAGTCACAGTGCAGATATACTGGGCATGACCTTGTAGGTATATACAAGGTAGAGTACTGGTGGCTTGGCGTGGCTGTTGTGCACAGTGCCTTGACAAAATTGGCATGTGCAACTGACTATGACCACAAATGTATGCAAGTGACTTTTACTTCTGTTGATCATAATACGAGTCACCCACGGTCAGAGTGTCCAATCACAGTGCAGATGTACTAGGCATGATCGTATAGGTTCAAGCAAGGTAGAATACTGGTGGCACGGTGTAGCTATTGTGCGCAATTCCTTGACAAAGTTGGCATGTGCCACTGACCATGACCACAAAGTTTACCAAGTACCTTAAACGGCTATGAATCATAACACGATTCAGCCACGGTCAGAGTGTCCAATACAGTGCAGATGTATTGGGAATGACCAATACATCTGAACTGTGATTGGACACTCCGACCGTGGCTGACTCGTGTTATGATCCATAGAAGTAAAAGTCACTTGGAAACATCTCTGTTCATGGTCAGTGGCACATGCTAACTTTGTCAAGGCATTGCGCACAATAGCCACACCGAGCCACCCGTGTTCTACCTTGTCTATACCTGTAAGCTCATGCCCAATATATCTGCACTGTGATTGGACACTCCGACCGTGGGTGACTCATGTTATGATTCATAGCCGCTTAAGGTACTTGGTAAACTTCGTGGTCATGGTCAGTGGCACATGCCAACTTTGTCAAGGCATTGCGTACAATAGCCGTGCCAAGCCACTGGTTTAATACCTTTTTTATACCTACAAGGTCATGCATATTAGATGTACACTGTGATTGGACACTTTGACAATGGCTGACTTGTGTTATGAATCGTAGAAGTTAAAGTCAATAGGTATAGTTTGTGGCCATGGTCAGTGGCACATGCCAACTTTATGAAGGCATTGCGCATAATAGCCACACCGAGCCACCAGTATTCTACCTTGTTTGAACCTGCAAGATCATTCCTAGTTTCTCTGCACTGTGATTGGACACTCTGACCGTGGCTGACTCGTGTTATGCTTCATAGAAGTTAAAGTCACTTGGTAACCTTTGTGGTCATGGTCAATGGCACATGCCAACATTGTCAAGGCATTGTGCACAATAGCCACACCAAGCCACTAGAATTCTACCTTGTTTGAACCAGCAAGATCATGCATAGTACATCTGCCCTGTGATTGGACACTATGACTGGGCTGACTAGTGTTATGATCAATAGAATTAAAATTCACTTGGATACATTTGTGGTCATGGTCAGTGGCACATGCCAACTTTGTCAAGGCATTGCGTACAATAACCACACCGAGCCACCAGTGTTCTACCTTGTTTACATCTGGAAGGTCATGCCCAGTATATCTGCATTGTGTTTGGACACTCAGACCGTGGCTGACTCGTGTTATGATTCATAGCTGTTTAAGGTACTTGTGTCATAATACACTCACAATATCACAAATCTGCCCCAACTGAGACTCATACTCCACAAGTGCCCCTCCGCGGCAAAGCAAGGGCATACGAATCTTGGACACCAAAAACCTCTGTTGGTGACCAGCTCATCCCCGCGACGATGGCTCTACACAAGAACTGGTTCGGAGTTTCCCTGGCCGACACTTCACGAACGGCCGTTTGCTCAATAACGGTCATCCAGAACCAGCGCTCCGGACTTTGCTCCGCGCTCACGTGGCGGAGAAGCACTCTCTCGCCCACGTACCAAAAATAGGCATAGCTGAACAACACCGGCGCACCACTCCAGGACTACGTGCCTCCACGACGTCCCGCATCTCTCTTGTTCGTGCCGAGCCGCGAAGCGGCTCCGCACCCTGCCTCCATGGCAGAAGCAGCCAAGCGGCTGCGGCACCACTTAGGCTATCGCCCCCCATAGTAGAGACTAGGACTGGTACTTAAGTAGTTCAATCCTCCTTGTATTTTTTGCCTCTGTTATCAGCTATCTGCTCAAATCAATTGAGCTTGCCTCATCTTCCGCTACGCCTGCCATCACGGCTGTGGCCTCACTGTGTCATCTCTTCGTCCACCTTCACAGCTCAGGCACTTGCATCCCTTGTTACCTTCATTCGCTTTCACCAGCTTTGCCCTTTGTTGCTCCTTTGCTTTACTCAATCTCACCCACATTGCCTCGTCAAGGCGCCTTTGTACTTCCGCGCCCGTACTGTCAGGATTTTGAGGTGGAGAGAATACAACACGGGAAGGCTCGTGGCGCTGCTTGGCACAAGTTATGAGTTGAGCAGGTTGGCAGTAACAAAATCTGGAGATGAGCGATGCGAGACAGGCAGTTGACCGATGATCGACACGATAATAGTTGCGAGAGTGATGGAAGGAAATGATTGATTGATGGAATAGTGGAAGCAAGAGTACATTGATATAAGCTACTTAAAGTAGTGCTGCTTGGGCTTCGCTAGGACCTCTGCGAGGTGGAAGCGCTAAATTGTATGACTGGATACTCTGACCGTGGCTGACTCATGTTATGATTCGTAGCCGTTTAAGGTACTTGGTAAAATTTGTGGTCATGGTCAGTGGCACATGCCACCTTTGTCAAGGCATTGCGCACAATAGCCACACCGAGCCACCAGTATTCTACCTTGTTTATACCTACAAGGTCATGCATATTAGAAGTGCGCTGTGATTGGGCACTCAGACCATGGCTGACTTGTGTTACGATTCATAGAAGTTAAAGTCACTTGGTAAACTTTGTGGTTATGGTCAGTGGCACATGCCAACTTTGTCAAGGCATTGCGCACAATAGCCACACCAAGCCACCAGTATTCTACATTATTTGAACCTGCAAGATCCTGCCCAGTACATCTGCATTGTGATTGGACACTCTCACCGTGGCTGACTCGTGTTATGGTCAATAGAAGCAAATGTGAATTGGATACATTTGTGGTCGTGGTCAGTGGCACATGCCAACTTTGTCAAGGCATTGCGCACAATAGCCACACCAAGCCACCAGTATTCTACCTTGTTTATACCTGCAAGGCCATGCCTAGTATATCTACACTATGATTGGACACTCTGACCATGGCTGACTCGTGTTCTGATTCATAGCCGTTTAAGGTGCTTGGTAAGCTTTGTGGTCATGGTCAGTGACACATGCCAACTTTGTCAAGGCATTGCGCACACTAGCCAGACCGAACCACCAGTATTATACCTTGTTTGCACCTGCAAGATCATGCCTAGTACATCTGCACTGTGATTGGACACTCTGACCGTGGCTGACTTGAGTAATGATCAGTAGAAGTAAAAGTCATTTGGATACATTTATGGTCATGGTCAGTGGACATGCAAACTTTGTCAAGATATTGCACAGAATAGTCACACCGAGCCACCAGTATTCTACCTTGATTGTACCTCCAAGGTCATGCCCGGTATATCTGCACTGTGATTGGAGACTCTGACCGTGGCTGACTCGTGTTAAGATTCATAGCCATTGAAGGGAGTTGGTAGACTTTGTGGTCATGGTCAGTGGCACATGCCAACTTTGTCAAGGCATTGCGCACAATAGCCAAACCGAGCCACCAATATTCCACCTTGTTTATACCTGCAAGGTCATGCCCAGTATATCTGCACTGTGATTGGACACTCTGCTTGTGGCTGACTCGTGTTATGACTCGTAGCCGTTTAAGGTACTTGGTAAACTTTGTTGTCATGGTCAGTGGCACATGCCAACTTTGTCAAGGCATTGCGCACAATAGCCACACCGAGCCACCAGTATTCCACCATGTTTATACCTGAAAGGTCATGCCCAGTATATGTGCACTGTGATTGGACACTCTGACCGTGGCTGACTCGTGTTATGATTCGTAGCCGTTTAAGGTACTTGGTAAACTTTGTGGTCATGGTCAGTGGCACATGCCACCTTTGTCAAGGCATTGAGCACAATAGCCACACCGAGCCACCAGTATTCTACCTTGTTTAGACCTACAATGTCATACATACTTGAATTGCGCTTTGATTGGGCACTCAGACCATGGCTGACTCGTGTTACAATTCATAGAAGTTTAAGTAACTTGGTAAACTTTGTGGTTATGGTAAGTGGCACATGCCAGCTTTGTCAAGGCATTGCGCACAATAGCCACACCAAGCCACCAGTATTATACCTTATTTGAACCTTCAAGACCCTGCCCAGTACATCTGAATTGTGATTTGACACTCTGACCTCAACTGACTCGTGTTATGATCAATAGAAGTAAATGTCAATTGGATGCATTTGTGGTCATGGTCAGTGGCACATGCCAACGTTGTCAAGGCATTGCGCACAATAGCCACCCCAAGCCAGCAGTATTCTACCTTGTTTATACCTGCAAGGTCATTCCCTGTATATCTGCACAGTGATTGGACACTCTGACCGTGGCTGACTCGTGTTATGATTCATAGCTGTTTAAGGTACTCGGTAAACTGTGTGGTCATGGTCAGTGACACATGCCAACTTTGTAAAGGCATTGCATACAATAGCCGTGCCAAGCCACCGGTTTTTTACCTTGTTTATACCTGTAAGGTCATGCATATTAGATGTGCAATGTCATTGGGCACTCTGACTGTAGCTGACTCGTGTTACAATTCGTAGAAGTTAAAGTCACTTGGTAAACATTGTGGTCATGGTCAGTGGCACATGCCAACTTTGTCAAGGCATTGCGCACAATAGCCACACCAAGCCACCAGTATTATACCTTATTTGAACCTTCAAGACCCTGCCCAGTACATCTGAATTGTGATTTGACACTCTGACCGTGACTGACTCGTGTTATGATCAATAGAAGTAAATGTCAATTGGATACATTTGTGGTCATGGTCAGTGGCACATGCCAACTTTGTCAAGGCATTGCATACAATAGCCGTGCCAAGCCACCAGTTCTTAACCTTGTTTATACCTGCAAGGTCATGCATATTAGTTGTGCAATGTCATTGGGAACTCTGAACGTGGCTGACTCGTGTTACAATTTGTAGAAGTTAACGTCACATGTTAAACTATGTGGTCATGGTCAGTGGCACATGCCAACTTTGTCAGGGCATTGCGCACAATAGCCACACCGAGCCACCAGTATTCTACCTTGTTTGCACCTGCAAGATCATGCCTAGTACATCTGCACTGTGATTTGACACTCTGACCGTGGCTGACTTGTGTTATGATCAGTAAAAGTAAAAGTCACTTGGATCTTTTTGTGGTCGTGATCAGTGGCACATGCCAACATAGTCAAGGCATTGCTCACAATAGTCACACTGAGCCACCTGTATTCTTCCTTGTTTGTACCTGCAAGGTTGTGCCCAGTATATCTGCACTGTGATTGGACACTCTGATCGTGGCTGACTCGTGTTAAGATTCATAGCCGTTTAAGGTACTTGGTAGACTTTGTGGTAATGGTCAATGGCACAGGCCAACTTTGTCAAGGCATTGTGTACAGTTGCCGTGCAAAGCCACTGGTATTTGAACTTGTTTATACCTGAAAGGTCTTGCCTCGTAAATTTGAACTTTGATTGGGTACTCTGACTATGGCTGACTCGTGTTACGATTCGTATATGTTAAAGACACTTGGTAAACATTGTGGTCATGGTCAATGGCACATGCCAACTTTGTCAAGGCATTGCGCACAATAGCCACGCCGAGCCACAAGTACTCTACCTTGTTTGTATCTGCAAGATCATGCATAGTACATCTGCACTGTGATTGGACACTCTGACTGTGGCTGACTTGTGTTATGATTCATAGCCGTTTAAGGTACTTGGTAAACTTTGTGGTCATGGTCAGTGGCACATGCCAACATTGTCAAGGCATTGCGTACAATAGCCGTACCAAGCCACCGGTTTTTTACCTTGTTTATACCTGTAAAGTCAGGCATATTATATGTGCACTGTGATGGGCACTCTGATCGTGGCTGACTTGTGTTATGATTCGTTGAAGTTAATGTCACATGATAAACGTTGTGGTCATGGTCAGTGGCACATGCCAACTTTGTCAAGGAATTACACACAATAGCCACACCGAGCCACCGGTATTCTACCTTGTTTATACCTGCAAGGTCATGCCCGGTATATCTGCACTGTGATTGGACACTCTGACCGTGGCTGACTCGTGTTACAATTCGTAGAAGTTAAAGTCACTTGGTAAACTATGTGGTCATGGTCAGTGGCAAATGCCAACTTTGTCAAGGCATTGCGCACAATAGCCACACCGCGCCACCAGTATTCTACCTTGTTTGCACCTGTAATATCATGCCTAGTACATCTGCACTATGATTGGGCACTCTGACCGTGGCTGACTCGTGTTATGATCAATAGAAGTAAAACTCACATGGATACATTTGTGGTCATGGTCAGTGGCACATGCCAACTTTGTCAAGGCATTGCACACAATAGCCACACCGAGCCACCAGTATTGTAGCTTATACGTGCAACGTCATGCCCAGTATATGTACACTGAGATTGGACACTCTCACCGTGGCTGACTCGTGTAATGATTCATAGCCGTTTAAGGTACTTGGTAAACTTTGTGGTCATGGCAGTGGCACATGCCAACTTTGTCAAGGCATTGAGTACAATAGCCGTGCCAAGCCACCGGTTTTTTACCTTGTTTATACCTGCAAGGTTATGCATGTTAGATTTGCGTTGTGATTGGGCACTCTGACCGTGGCTGACTCATGTTACACTTCGTAGAAGTTAATGGCACTTGGTAAACTTTGTGGTCATGGTCAGTGGCACATGCCAACGTTGTCAAGGCATTGCGCATAATAGCCACACCGAGCCACCAGTATTCTACCTTTTTTGAACCTGCAAGATTATGCCTACTATAGGTGCACTGTAATTGGACACTCTGACCGTGGCTGGCTTGTGTTATGATCAATAGAAGTAAAAGTCACTTAGATACATTTGTGTTCATGGTCAGTGGCACATGCCAACTTTGTCAAGGCATTGCGCACAATAGCCAAACCGAGCCACCAGTATTCGACCTTGTTTGCACTTGCACGATCATGCCTAGTACATCTGCACTGTGATTGGACAGTCTGACCGTGGCTGACTCGTGTTATGATACAGAGAAGTAAAAGTCACTTGGATACATTTGTGGTCATGGTCAGTGGCACATGCCAACTTTGTCAAGACATAATGCAAAATAGCCACACCAAGCCACCAATATTCTACCTTGTTTGAACCTACAAGATCATGCCTAGTACATCCGCACTGTGATTGGACACTCTGACCGTGGTTGACTCGTGTTATGATTAATAGAAGTAAAAGTGAATTGGATACATTTGTCGTCATGGTCAGTGGCACATGCCAACTTTGTCAGGGTATTGCACACAATAGCCACACCGAGCCACCAGTTTTCTACCTTTCTAATACCTGTAAGGTCATGCCCAGTATATCTGCACTATGATTGGACACTCTGACCGTGGCAGACTTGTGTTATGAATCATAGCCATTTAAGGTTATTGGTAAACTTTGTGGTCATGGTCAGTGGCACATGCCAACTTTGTCAAGGCATTGCGCACAGTAGCCGTGCCAAGCCACCAGTTTTTTACCTTGTTTATAACTGCAAGGTCATACCTAGTACATCCAAACTGTGATTGTGCACTCTGACTGTGGCTGACTCGTGTTAGGATTCGTAGAACTTAAAGTCACTTGGTAAACTTTGCGGTCATAGTCAGTGGCACATGCCAACTTTGTCAAGGCATTGCGCACAAACGCTTTGCCAAGCCACCAGTTTTTTGCCTTGTTTATACCTACAAGGTCATGCCTAGTACATCTGAACTGTGATTGGGCACTCTGAACGTGGCTGACTCGTGTTATGTTTCGTATAAGCTAACATCACTTGGTAAGCTTTGTGGTCATGGTCAGTGGCACATGCCAACTTTGTCTGGTGATGATGAGGATGGTGTCCGAAGGAGGAGGATGGAGGGTGCGGGCGGCAGAGGATGGTGGCGCGATGGGAAGCACGAGCGAGGCAACCGAGTACTCCGCTAATCAGGAGAGTGACGGCTTGTTCCCCAGTTGGCCCGAGACCGATGGGCAGGAAGACTGGTGGTGTCCGATATCCTGGCAGCTAGAGGAAGTCGCTTGCAGCAAAGAAAGTCATATGGCGAGCAGGGGCACTGGCCCGCTGATGTGAGGAGAGTGACGGCTTGTTCCCCAGTTGGCTCGCAATGGGAGCAAGAAGACTGGAGGTGTCCGATGTCGTGACGGCGAGAGTTGCGCTGCTGCTGCTGATGACACGAGAAGACAGTGCGAGGATGCAACGCGACACAACGGATGCGAGGAGACTGATGCCGATGGGGCAGATGGAGCAGATGAGATTGACAAGGGGAGAGGAGAATGGCGGAGGCACTTGCGACGACCGAGGTGATGAGAGGTAGCAGATGGCGGGCGGTAGGAAGCTTCTCGGAAGTTGACAGTAGGTGACGGCTTGGGAGCTGCTTGCGGCTGTTATGTTCGGCAGGTCACCATTTGTTGGCCACGGGCGCGGACTGGGCGCAGGGCTTCCTTAGGATGATGAGGCTGTCCTTCAGCGCGGGGAGCACTTCAAGCGGTGCTGCAGATGTAAGCTGCTGATGAAGTGGAGAAGTGCGAAGTGGTGGTAACAGCGGCGGATGCGGGCAGACTCAAGAGAGGACGTAATGGTGATGGCAGAGCGATGACTCGGTCACGGGGCACCAGGTGATGTCGCCTGATGCTGTGATACCATGTCAGAAGAATGCAGGCATGAGAGCAGCAGTGGCAGAAGCAAGCAGAAGCATTGGAACAAGTACAAGGCCGTCACCAAAGTGACGTAAGCGAGAGCGGTCCCAAGGAGTTAGTTGCAGAGCTTGATAGGGGCTGAGATGAGGTAGAGAGAGGGAGAGGGAGTCTGAGAGTAAAATGAGTGATGACAGATTGCAGACTGAGTGAAGGAACGAGAGTGACAAAGCGAAGAGTTGAGAGCTGTGAGATGCTAGCAAAGGCAGGAGATGTGAAGTACGAGCGGAGCAAAGATACGGTGGCGAAGCCGTGGAACCAAAGCGGAACAGGATTGGCAGAATTGTTCTGGTTAACTTGAGGAAATCAATATACTCTGTATAAAAGGCAGAACAGAACTAACGAACGAGACAACGGCTTCTTGCCGCTAGCCGGACGCGGGTGACAGGTGTCACTTTATTAGGGGATGACTCGGTCAAATGTCTGTTGGTCGGTCGGTGACCGTTGACGGATTCTTCGGAGCTATCACCGAGGTGGTTCGTGCCGAAGTTGAACCTTTATTGAGAGTATTCCCTCGAATATCCCAGTGAGGTACCATCACCTGATTGTGGTCATCTTCGCTTTACTCTGACATAAACAAGGTAGAATACTGGTGGCTCGGTGTGGCTATTTTGCGCAATGCCTTGACAAAGTTGGCATGTGCCATTGACCATGACCACAAAGTTTACCAAGTGACTTTAACTTCTACGAATCTTAATACAAGTCAGCCACGGTCAGAGTGCCCAATCACAGTGCACATCTAATATGCATGACCTTGCTGGTATATACAAGGTAAAAAATCGGTGGCTTGGCACGGCTATTGTGCGCAATGCCTTGACAAAGTTGGCATGTGCCACTGACCATGACCACAAAGTTTACCAAGTGACCTTAACTTCTACGAATCGTAACACGAGTCAGCCACATTCAGAGTGCCCAATCACAGTGCACATCTAATATGCATGACCTTGCAGGTATAAAGAAGGTAAAAAACCAGTGTCTTGGCACGGCTATTGTGCGCAATGCCTTGACAAAGTTGGCATGAGCAAATGACCATGACCACACTGTTTACCAAGTACCTTAAACGGCTATGAATCATAACACGCGTCACCCACGGTCAGAGTGTCCAATCACAGTGCAGATGTACTAGGCATGATCTTGAAAGTGCAAACAAGATAGAATATTGGTGGCTCGGTGTGGCTATTGTGCGCAATGCCTTGACAAAGTTGGCATGCGCCACTGACCATGATCACAAAGTTTACCAAGTGACTTTAACTTCTACGAATCGTAACCCGAGTCAGCCACGATCAGAGTGTCCAATCGTAGTACACATCTAATACACATGACCTTTCTTGTATAAACAAGGTAAAACACCGGTGGATTGGCATGGCTATTGTGCGCAATGCCTTGACAAAGTTGGCAAGTGGCACTGACCATGACCACAAAGTTTACCAAGTACATTAAACGGATATGAATTATAACACGTGTCAGCCACGGTCAGAGTGTCCAATCACAGTGCAGATGTATTAGGCATGATCTTGCAGGTGCAAACAAGGTAAAACACCGGTGGCTTGGTGTGGCTATTATGCGCAATGCCTTGACAAAGTTTGCATGTGCCGCTGACCATGAACACAAAGTTTACCAAGTGTCTTCAACTTCTACGAATCGTAACAAAAGTCAGCCATGGTCAGAGTGCCCAATCACAGTGCACATCTAACATGCATGGTCGTGCAGGTATAAACAAGGTAAAAAACCGGTGGCTCGGCACGGTATTGTGCGCAATGCATTGACAAAGTTCGCATGTGCCACTGACCATGATCACAAAGTTTACCAAGTGTCTTTAACTTATACGAATCGTAACACGAGTCAGGTACATTCAAAGTACCCAATCACAGTGCACATCTAATATGCATGACCTTGCAGGTATAAACAAGGTAAAAGACCGGTGGCTTGGCACGACAATTGTGCGCAATGCCTTGACAAAGTTGGCATGTTTCACTGACCATGACCACAAAGTTTACCAAGTACCTTAAACAGCTATGAGTCATAACACGAGTCAGCCACGATCAGAGTGTCTAATCTCAGTGCAGATATACTGGGCATGACATTACAGGTATAATCAAGGTAGAATACTGGTAGCTCGGTGTGGCTATTGTGTGCAATGCCTTGACAGAGTTGGCATGTGCCACTGACCATGACCACAAGTGTATCCAAGTGACATTTGCTTCTATTGATCATAACATGAGTCAGCCACGATCAGAGTGTCAAATCACAGTGCACATGTACTGGCCATGAACTTGCAGGTGCAAACAAGATATAATATTGGTGGCTCGGTGTAGCGATTGTGCGCAATGCCTTGACAAAGTTGGCATGTGCCACAGACCATGAGCACAAAGTTTACCAAGTAACTTTAACTTCTATGAATCGTAACACGAGTCAGCCACGGTCATAGTGCCCAATCACAGTACACATCTAATATGCATGACCGTGTAGGTATACACAAGTTAAAAAACCAGTGTCTTGGCACGGCTATTGTCTGCAATGCCTTGACAAAGTTGGCATGTGCCACTGACCATGACCACATCTGTATCCAAGTGACGTTCCGTCTATTGATCATGACACGAGTCAGCCACGGTCAGAGTGTCCAATCAGAGTGCAGATGTACTAGGCATGATCTTGCAGGTGTAAACAAGGTAAAACACTTGTGGTTTGGTGTGGCTATTGTGCGCAATGCCTTGACAAAGTTGTCATGTGCCACTGACCATGACCACAAAGTTTACCAAGTGACTTTAACTTCTACGAATCGGAACACGAGTCAGCCATGGTCAGAGTGTCCAATCGTTGTGCACATCTAACATGCATGACCTTGCAGGTATAAACAAGGTAAAAAACCGGTGGCTTGGCACGGCTATTGTGCGCAATGCCTTGACAAAGTTGGCATGTAACAATCTTGATGACCACAAAGTTTACCAAGTGACTTTAACTTATACAAATTGTAACACGAGTCAGCCACATTCAGAGTGCCCAATCACATTGAACATCTAAAATGCATTACCTTTCAGGTATAAAAAAGGTAAAATACCGGTGGCTTGGCAGGACTATTGTAAGCAATGCCTTGACAAAAGCTGCATGTGCCACTGACCATGATCAAAAAGTTTACCAAGTACCTTAAACGACTATGAATCATAACTTCTACGAATCGTAACACGAGTCAGCCACGGTCAGAGTGCCCAATCACAGTGCACATCTAATATGCATGACCTTATAGGTATACACAATGTAAAAAACTGGTAGCTTGGCACGGCTATTGTGCGCAATGCCTTGACAAAGTTGGCATGTGCCATGACTATGACCACAACGTTTACAAAGTGACTTGAACTTCTACGAATCGTAACAAGCGTCAGCCACATTCAGAGTGCCCAATCACAGTGCACATCTAACATGCATGACCTTGCTGGTATAAACAAGATAAAATACCGGTGGCTTGGCACGGCTACTGTGCACAATGCCTTGACAAAGTTGGCAGTGCCATCGACCATGACCACACTGTTTACCAAGTGCCTTAAATGGCTATGAATCATAACACGCGTCACCCACGGTCAGAGTGTCCAATCACAGTGCAGATGTACTAGGCATGAACTTGCAGGTGCAAACAAGGTAAAACACCGGTGGCTTGGTGTGGCTATTATGCGCAATGCCTTGACAAAGTTGGCATGTGCCACTGACCATGACCACAAAGTTTACCAAGTGACTTTAACTTCTACGAATCGTAACACGAGTCAGCCACGGTCAGAGTGCCCAATCACAGTGCACATCGAATATGCATGACCTTACAGGTATACACAATGTAAAAAACCGGTGGCTTGGCACGGCTATTGTGCGCAATGTCTTGACAAAGTTGGCATGTGCCACTGACCATGACCACAAAGTTTACCAAGTGACTTTAACTTCTACGAATCGTAACACGAGTCAGCCACGGTCAGAGTGCCCAATCACAGTGCACATCGAATATGCATGACCTTACAGGTATACACAATGTAAAAAACCGGTGGCTTGGCACGGCTATTGTGCGCAATGTCTTGACAAAGTTGGCATGTGCCACTGACCATGACCACAAAGTTTACCAAGTGACTTTAACTTCTACGAATCGTAACACGAGTCAGCCACGGTCAGAGTGTCCAATCAAAGTGCAGATGTACTAGGCATGATCTTGCAGGTTCAAACAAGGTAGAATACGGGTGGCTCGGAATGGCTATTGTGCGCAATGCCTGGACAATGTTTGCATGTGCCACTGACCATGACCACAAAGTTTACCAAGTGACTTTAACTTCTACGAATCGTAACACGAGTCAGCTACAGTCCGAGTGCCCAATCACAGTTCAGATGTACTAGGCATGACCTTGCCGGAATAAACAAGGTAAAAAACCGGTGGCTTGGCACGACTATTGTGCGCAATGCCTTGACAAAATTGGCATGTGCCACTGACCATGACCACAACGTTTACCAAGTACCTTAAACGGCTATGACTCATAACACGAGTCAGCCACGGTCAGAGTGTCCAATCACAGTGCAGATGTACTAGGCATGATCTTGCAGGTACAAACAAGGTAGAATGCTGGTGGCCTGGTGTGGGTATTGTGCGCAATGCCTTGACAAAGTTGGCATGTGACCCTGACCATGACCACAAATGTATCCAAGTGACTTTTACTTCAATTGATCATAACACAAGTCAGCCACGGTCAGAGTGTCCAATCACAGTACAGATGTACTAGGCATGATGTTGCAGGTACAAACAAGGTAGAATACTGGTGTCTCGGTGTGGCTATTTTGTGCAATGACTTGACAAAGTTGGCATGTGCCACTGACCATGACCACAACGTTTACCAAGTGACCTTAACTTATACGAATCGTAACACAAGTCAACCATGTTCAAAGTGCCCAATCACAGTGCACATCTAATATGCATGACCTTACAGGTATACACAATGTAAAAAACCGGTGGCTTGGCACGGCTATTGTGCGCAATGCCTTGACAAAGTTGGCATGTGCCACTGACCATGACCACAAAGTTTACCAAGTGACTTTAACTTCTACGAATCGTAACACGAGTCAGCCACACTCAGAGTGCCCAATCATAGTGCACATATAATATGCTTGACCTTGCAGGTATGAAGAAGGTTAAAAACTGGTGGCTTGGCACGGCTATTGTGCGCAATGTCTTGACAAAGTTGGCATGTGCCACTGACCATGACCACACTGTTTACCAAGTACCTTAAACGGCTACGAATCATAACACGCGTTACCCACGGTCAGAGTGTCCAGTCACTGTGCAGATGTACTAGGCATGATGTTGAAGGTGCAAACAATGTAGAATACTGGTGGCTTGGTGTGACTACTGTGCGGAATGCCTTGACAAAGTTGGCATGTGCCACTGACCATGATCACAAAGTTTTCCAAGTGACTTTAACTTCTACGAATCGTAAGACAAGTCAGTCACGATCAGAGTGCCCAATCATCGTACACATCTAACATGCATAACCTTACTGGTATAAACAAGGTAAAAAACTGGTGGCTTAGCACGGCTATTGTGCGCAATGCCTTGACAAAGTTGGCATGTGTCACTGACCATGACCACAAGTTTTACAAAGTACATTAGACGGCTATGAATTATGACAGAAGTCAGCCACGGTCAGAGTGTCCAATCACAGTGCACATATACTGGGAATGACTTTACAGGTATAAACAAGGAAGAATACTGGTGGCTTGATGTGGCTATTGTGCGCAATGCCTTAACAAATTGGCATGTGCCACTGACCATGACCACGAAGTTTACCAAGTGACTTTAACGTAACAAATCGTAACACAAGTCAGCCACGGTCAGAGTGCCCAATCACAGTGCACATCTAATATGCATGACCTTGCAGGTATACACAAGGTCAAAAACCAGTGGCTTGGCAGGGCTATTGTGCGCAATGCCTTGACAAAGTTGGCATGTGCCTCTGACCATGACCACAACGTTTACCAAGTGACTTTAACTTCTACGAATTGTAACACGAGTCAGCCACATTCGGAGTGCCCAATCACAAGGCACATGTAATATGCATGACCTTGCACGTATAAAGAAGGTAAAAAACTGGTGGCTTGGCACGGCTATTGTGCGCAATGCCTTGACAAAGTTGGCATGTGCCACTGACCATGACCACAAAGTTTACCAAGTACATTAAACGGCTACGAACTATAACACGAGTCAGCCACGGTCAGGGTGTCCAATCACAGTGCAGACATACTGGACATGACCTTACAGGTACAAACAAGGTAGAATACTGGTGGCTCGGTCTGGCTATTGTGGGCAATGCCTTGACAAAGTTGGCATGTGCCACTGACCATGAGCACAAATTTTACCAAGTGACTTTGACTTCTACGCATCATAACACGAGTCAGCCACGGTCAGAGTACCCAATCACAGTTCAGATGTACTAGGCATGACCTTACAGGTATAAACAAGGTAAAAAACTGGTGGCTTGACACGGCTATTGTGCGCAATGCCTTGACAAAGTTGGCATGTGCCACTGACTGTTGGCACTAGTGGGTGTGGAGGCACCATGAAGGATACCTAGCTCTTGATGATGCACTCTACCAATGTTTGGGACAGCCAATAGACACCAATGGTGAAGAGTGTGGAGCACAAGGATCACGGATGTGAGTGGACAGAACACATCGCATTCAGTAGAAACGAATCCAAGCACGTTTTTGTTACTGAGCACAGTGAGATTATATCTGATCCTTATGGCATTTGATCTAAGCTTTCCAATGCATCCAAGCACGCCCACATCGGAGCAGTAGAGTCCCTGCTAGGGCCATCAAAGTAACCCTTGGTGGAGCCGCCCACCTTGCCTTGCACACTAGGCAACTGGAGGCGCTTCGACGAGGACCCGTCGAAGCGCCCTTCCTTGCCCAGAAGTCAAGAAGAAGTTCATCCTGGTCAAGGAGAGTCCTCTGGTTGCTTCTTTTATGGCCCAGGTGCATTTGGAGCTCACTGGAGTTGAACTCGGATCATCGGCGGTGTATTATCCCGCCACCCATGGCGGGTACCAGATTCTACCTGCCCAACACCCGAATTTTGGGCCAGGCTAACTTTCTGAATACTCACTCAAATCGAGCGATTCAAAGCTCGGTTTTGCATGGAACAATCCAAGGAATCCAAATCTAAAGTCTGATCAGGTGTTCGACCACTCTCCAGTGGTCAAACCAGGGACCACAATCAACGGCACTCATGGCAAGTGGCACACCATGTCAACAATCTCCTCCTTGCACGGCAGCCTTGAAACCCTGTCCTTGGGACCTGCAACACTTCAAACCTCACAGTGCATACCGAGCTCTATATAGCTCGCGTCGTGCCTGTCCTTGGGCTGGGCCTTAGTCATGGCGTCGGCAAGCATGCGCTTAGTGCCACAATGCACAATAGCCGGGTCTCCCTTCACCACCAAGTCCCGCGCGTAGTGATGCCGGATATCGATGTGCTTGGTCCTCCTGTTCAGCACTGGGTTCTGGGTCAGGCTGATGACACTCATGTTGTCCACATTGAGTACCGCCAGCTTCTTTTGCGGCACGCCGATCTCCTTTAACAGCCGCCACAGCCACGCCGCCTCCTTTGTGGCTTCCACAACTGCAATGTACTCCGCTTCGGTGCTGGACAGCGCCACACAGTCCTGCTTTCTGCTTACCCATGAAACTGCTGCACCACCAAGCACAAACACGTACCCCGACGTTGATTCTCTGTCATCCACGTCACCAGCCCAGTCGGCATCTGAGTAGCCGACCAACTTGAGGGAGTCGTCACGCGCTCCCCCTCCAAACACGAGTCGCGATTGTTTTGTCGCCTTGAGTTAGCGGATGATCCGCTTCACCTCTTGTCAATACAGCGGCCCCGGGTCAGCAACATACCGGCTCACTTTGCCCTCCGCAAAGGCCAGGTCGGGCCGCGTCGCTACCATGGCGTACATGATGCTCCCCACTACAGACTGGTATGGTACACCTGCCATCTCCTCCTTCTCCTCATCCGTGCTTGGTCCCATGCTTGAGCTCAGCTCACATGTGGTGGTCATGGGTGAGCCGATGGGGTTGCACTCCTCCATGATGTAGCAACGGAGTACTTCTTGCACGTACTTTGCCTGCCCCATCTCGAGCGTGCGTGCCTTGCGGTCCCTCTTGATGGCGACGCCGAGGTAGTACCCGAGCTCGCCCATGTCGGTCATTTTGAACCGACCGCCCAGCTGCCACTTCAGGTTCACCAACTCCTTCATGTCCGACAGCACGAGGATGAGATCATCATCATAAAGTACCACAATCTGGTGCAACCCCGTCTTCTTCCGCACGTACACGCTGTGATCCGCATCGCAGCGCTTGAAGCCAAGCTCGGCCATGAAGCCGTCCATTTTCAAGCACCACATGAGTGGCGCTCGCTTCAGCCCGTAGAGCGTATTGCGAAGCCGGCACACCTTCCCCAGCGGCGCGTCCACCCTCTCCGGCACCTCCACATAGACCTCCTTGTCCAGGTCACCGTTGAGAAATGCGGTTTTCACGTCCATTTGGTGGACTTCGTAGTCGCGCGCTGCCGCCACGGAGAGGATGGAGCGGATGGAGGCGAACTTTGCCACTGGTGCAAAGGTTTTGTCGTAGTGTTCACCCTTTCGCTAGACGTACCCCTTCGCCACCAGCCGCGCCTTGTACCGCTCCACCTTCCCCTCCTTGATGAGCTTCTTCTTGAAGATCCACTTGGAGCCGATGACTTTCTCGCCCTCCGGCCTGTCGACCAGCTCCCAAGTTCCACTCTCCTCGTGGGAGGCGAGCTTAGATTTTATTGCTCCCTCCCACTCAGTCCCATCCTTCTGCTGCAATGTCTCCTTGACGGTTTCGGGCTCCTCTTGTGTAAAGAACGCTCGAGCAAACCCGATCCAGATGCCCTCCGTGGCATCGTACCTCTTTGCCGTCCTCCTTGCTCGTCCGCTTCTTTGAGGCTGCTGCTGTTGAGGCTGCTGCTGCTGCTGCTGCTACCCCCTCACGACGCCGCCCACGTTGGTCGCCTACTCCCCCTCTCTTGGGGACCGTGAAGACACGGGCTCACTCCCCGCCTCCTTGTTCAGCTCCACTGCTGTCTGCTCCTCAGACTCATTGTCTGACTCAGCTGAACGCACATCAGCCGCTCCTCCATCCCCCGCATGGTTCCCGCCGGTTGGAGCCGCTCAGACGTCACCCTCTTTTGCGTCCTCTGGCGTCTCCCCCTCGAGGAGTGGCAGCCACTCCCCACGCTTGGAAAGACTTGCGTCCTTGTCCGTCCAACGACTATCCTCGTCGAACGTGACGTTGTGACTCTTCACGATCTGCTGCCTCCGCAGGTCGAAGAGCCGGTACACCTTGCTCCCACTCTCGTACCCGACGAAGATGCACCGGTGAGTCCGCGGGTCCAGCTTGCCCCGCCCCTCCCGTGCCTTCACAACAGCATGTGCAGCGCAGCCAAATGTACGGAGGTGAGCCACAGTTGGCTTCCTTCTGCTCCATACCACTTGTGGCGTCTTCCACACCCTGGACTCCGCATCTTTCAGCGGCTTCATCGGTGTCAGCTTCATGATGTATGCCGCTGTCCGTGCCTCCTCCTCCCAGTACTTTTACGCGAGGCCGGCATCGCTCAACATAGACCGGAACATGTTTAGGATGGTGCAGTTTGCCCTCTCGGTGACGCCGTTCTGTTGCAGAGAATGTGGCATAGTTTTCTACCAGGCGATCTGTTGGAAATCATCGACTCCGACAAGAGTTATTCTGACTTCTCAATAACGGTTCAGGTCCGAGACCAAACCACCTTGACCCAACGGCCCTCGGTCAGACTAACCGTTGAGCCCAACATGTCAAGCCATCCCCGAATAACGTGACATCTGTCACCCGCGTCCGGCTAGCGCAAAGAAGCCGTTGCTCTGCTTGTTTGTCCTGTCCTGTCCTTTTATGACCGAGGATGTTCATTCCCTCGAGTTAACCAGAACAGTTCTCCTCATCTTGTTCCCCTTTGGTTCTGCGGCTTTTCCGTCGTGTCTTCGCTCTGCTCATCCCTCGCATTTTCTGTCTTTGCCAACTCTCAACGCTTCGCTCTGTCACTCTCGCTCCTTCGCTCAGCTCTCATACTCCGCCAGGCGTCGCTCCCCTCGTCAGCACTCCCTCTCACATCAACCTGTCTACCTCAACTACCTCGCGTCTCATCCGCTATCAGCTCCCACGACTAACTCCTCGGACTGCTCTTGCTTACGCTGATGTACATGTGCATGTTCCGATGCTTTTGCCTGCTTCTGTTGCCGCTGTTCTCGTGTCTACATTCTTCTGACATGGTATCAGAGCATCAGGTAACATCACCTGGTGCCTTGGAACTACGTCATCACTCTGCCGCCATCTCTTCTCCAACACTTGTGCTCACATTCATCTATCACTGCTACCGTCACCCCGCGCCTCTTCGCTTCGTCCGCAGCTGACATCAGCAGCCCCGCCTGACAAGTTCTCCACGCTGAAGAAACGCCTTGTCATCCCAAGGAAGCCCTGCGCCCATTTCCGCGCCCGTGGCCAACTACCAGTGACTTGTCACCCACATCAGCTGCAAGAAACTCTCAAGCCGCCATCTGCCGTCAACCACCAAGAAGCTTCCTGCCGCCCGCCATCTGCTGCCCCTCATCACATCTGCCTCCGCAAGCATCTTCTCCTCTTTAATCATACCTTACCAGCCTCATCTGTCCCTCCTCGCCGTCATCCTCAGCCCGCCTTCGTTCATCATCTTGAGCCGCCCTCTCGCATCGCCGACTTGTCTTGTCAACAGCTGCAGCCAAAACTGCCGCCGTCAGGATATCGGACACCACCAGTCTTCCTCCTCCACTTCCAAGCCAGCTGGGGAACAAGCTGTCACTCTCCTGACATCAGCGGTCCAGTGGATCTGCCCGCTGCCTGACTCTCTCTACCGCAACCAACTTCTTCCAGCTGACAAGACATCGGACACCACCAGTCTTCTTGCTCCCACTTCCGAGCCAACTGGGGGAACAAGCCGTCACTCTCCTAAACGTTAAAAGAAGTAGTTGTGTCACTCTGCCTTCCTATCGCATTGTCTTCCATCTCGGCTCTCTCCGCTCGTGTTTCTCCGTGTCTCCCGCCTCCTTTATCAGCATCAGCCTTCGGCCTTCATCTTCGCTCGTCTCCGTCATTCCTCCTCCTCCTCGCTCCAGTTTCATCTACTTCATCAGACACTCGTTCTTGCCTCATCTCTGCTTCACCATCATCAGCATTATTCACCTTCCATTCATCATCCGCATCAGCATCGCTTTATCGCGCACAAGGTTCTGCCCCTGCGCCCACTCATCAATCAATCGCTTCCTCCGCTTCCGCATCGTCTTCAGTTCGGCACAAGGATCCGCCCGGTCGCATCGCCCTTTTCCGTGACGACCTGCACCCACGCAGAAACTTCCTTCAAGCGCACGCGGCTCGCCCCTGCGCCCACTCCATCATCCATCAATCCTCCGCCATCATCCGCTTCCGCTCCGCTCGGCACAAGGTTCCGCCCGGTCGCATCGCCCATTGCGCAACGACCTGCACCCACGCCAAAAACATCCGTCGCGCACGAGGTTTGCCCCTGCGCCCACTCCATCATCAATTACTACTCCATCAGTATCATTCTCTGCTCGGCACACGGATTTGCCCGGTCGCATCGCCTGCTCCGCAACGACCTGCGCCTACGTCAAAATTCCCCAAGCGCACGAGGTTACATCCCTGCGCCCATTCAACTACTCCTCGTCCCTGCTGCTAACTGCTCTCGTACTGATCTAATCACCACTCTCGGCTTAACCTCTCATTCTTCAATTGTGATCCGCCGCTTCAACTGCCATTGCCCTTCTCCTCCATCTAGCATGGCCAACCCTTGGGATGGCTGCCCCATTCTTGAAGAAGATGGAAGCAACATCTACAGCTGGTCACATAATGTGTTGACCTTGACCAGCACCATCTTTATCAATGAGTACCGTGTTTCCGACTTCCTTCTCGGGGCCTACGAGCATTAGCGCACGCCTCAGCATCCTCCACATCTCTACAATGCAACCTTCCTTCTGATATGGGGACATATCTTCAACCTCGTGGATATGTCATTCCATCACCTACGCATCAATGCAAGGAATGGACCAAAACTCCGGTTCAGCCTGCAGCAGGAAGCATGGAAACAGCGATGGACCACTCTCTCGTGCCGAGACAATCCCATCATTCCACCGCTGCCTAAGGACCCCAACTCCAGATCCTTCCTCAAAATTGATCTGGTACCAGCAGAGGAAGAAGAGGAAGAAGAAGAGGAACCAGTGGAAGAAGGGTCCCCAGTACCTGCCCCTATCTCTGCCGTAGTGGGACAAGGACAAGCTGCCAAAATCATCTACAAGGAAGTGAGCATTATCCAAAAATGGCAAACTCAAATCTACAACCTTCTCTACCCAGAGCTCGTTGGTGGATTTGCAACTATCAATACCCTCCTTGGAAGATCCAAGTATCTTGGCAAGCGCTGCTCCCCAGCTGAGATGACCAGAAAGCAGGAAAGCCTTGACTACGGTCTCCGTGCATGGCTGCGACGCTTCATGACCAGAGACCTACACTATCTGGTGGCAGCTCATCCGAATGATCAGCACGCCATGTGGAAGGGTCTTCTTGAACACTGCAATGGTCAACTACCAGAAGATTGGGAAAAATACTGCCACTAACTCTTGTCGGACTCAGGGGGTCTGTTGGAAATCATCGACTCTGACAATAGTTATTCCGACTTCTCAATAACGGTTCAGGTCCAAGACTGAACCATCTTCACCCAACGACCCTCGGTCAGACTAACCGTTGAGCCCAACATGTCAAGCCATCCCTTAATAACATGACATCTGTCACCCGCGTCCGGCTAGTGAAAAGAAGCCGTTGCTCTGCTTGTTTGTCCTGTCCTGTCCTTTTATGACTGAGGATGTTCATTCCCTCGAGTTAACCAGAATAGTTCTGCTCATCTTGTTCCCCTTTGGTCCCGCGGCTTCACCGCCGTGTTTTTGCTCTGCTCATCCCTGGTACTTTCTGTCTTCGCCAGCTCTCAACGCTTTGCTCTGTCACTCTCGCTCCTTCGCTCAGCTCTCATACTCCGCCAGGCGTCGCTCCCATCGTCAGCACTCTCTCTCACATCAACCTGTCTACCTCAACTACCTTGCGTCTCAGCCTCTATCAGCTCCCGCGACTAATTCCTTGGACCGCTCTTGCTTACGATGACGTACATGTGCATGTTCCGATGCTTCTGCCTGCTCCTACTGCCGCTGCTATTGTGTCTACATTCTTCTGACATGGTATCAGAGCATCAGGTAACATCACCTGGTGCCTTATAACTGCGTCATCACTCTACTGCCATCTCTTCTCCAACACTTCTGCTCACATTCATCTATCGCCGCTACTGTCACCCCGCGCCTCTTCGCTTCGTCCGCAGCTGACGTCAGCAACCTCCGCGGGTCGAAGAGCCGGTACACCTTGCTCCCACTCTCGTACCTGACGAAGATGCACCGGTGAGTCCGTGGGTCCAGCTTGCCCCGCCCCTCCCGTGCCTTCACAACAGCATGTGCAACGCAGCAAAATAGATGGAGGTGAGCCACAGTTGGCTTCTACCTGCTCCATACCACTTGTGGCGTCTTCCATACCCTGGATTCCGCATCTTTCAGTGGCTTCGTCGGTGTCAGGTTCATGATGTATGCTGCTGTCCGTGCCTCCTCCTCCCATTACTTTTACGCGAGGCCGGAATCGCTCAACATAGACCGGAACATGTTTAGGATGGTGCAGTTCGCCCTCTCGGTGACGCCGTTCTGCTACGAGAATGTGGCGTAGTTTTCTACCAGGCGATCTGCTGGAAATCATCGACTCCGACAAGAGTTCTTCTGACTTCTCAATAACGGTTCAGGTCCGAGACCAAACCACCTTGACCCAACGGCCCTCGGTCAGACTAACCGTTGAGCCCAACATGTCAAGCCATCCCCTAATAACGTGACATCTGTCACCCGCGTCCGGCTAGCGCAAAGAAGCCGTTGCTCTGCTTGTTTGTCCTGTTCTGTCCTTTTATGACCAAGGATGTTCATTCCCTCGAGTTAACCAGAGCAGTTATGCTCATCCCGTTCCCCTTTGGTTCCCCGGCTTCGCCACCGTGTCTTCACTCTGCTCATCCCTCACACTTTCTGTCTTCGCCAACTCTCAACGCTTCGCTCCGTCACTCTTGCTTTTTTGCTCAGCTCTCATACTCTGCCAGGCATCACTCCCCTCGCCAGCACTCTATCTCACATCAACCTGTCTACGTCAACTACCTCGCGTCTCTGCCTCCATCAGCTCCCGCGACTAACTCCTCGGACCGCTCTTGCTTACGCTGACGTACATGTGCATGTTCCGATGCTTCTACCTGCTTTTGCTGCCGCTGTTCTCGTGTCTGCATTCTTCTGACATGATCGCCTTGCTCTTCATCCATGCCGAGCAGCCCTCGTACTCATGGCCATTATCGCTCTGAAATGCTTTCACCTTAAACTCCGTTTGCCGCTTCACTGCTGCCACAAATTCCTCCATGCATGAGAGCACATCACTCTTCTTCTTGATGTTGTAGATGTACAGTTTTTGGGTGTGGTCGTCGATGAAGGTGACGAAGTTATCAGAAGATTGTTTGGAACAATAACTATTAAGTGGGTACGGCCCAGGATGCGGGCGAGCCGCGAGGTGAGCCACAGCGCTCGAGGCGCGGGCTGGACCTGTTGGGATTGCCGCAGTACCACAGGACGAGCATAATGAGTCACGAGAAGATGAATGTATGCGTGGGCGCGGTGCTCAAGCATGAGCGCTGAGGATTGATCAGATGCGGCAATTAGAAGTATTAACGGGTTGAGAATGAGTGGAGGCAGTGCCGAGGCGCGGGCCGAAAGGCCTCAGCGCTGAGGCACGAGCCTTAACTGTCGATGGTGATGACCGCAGTACTTTGGTGTGGGCAGCCAGTGGGGCAAGCCACAGCTACCGAGGACGGACCTGCATGAAGATTAGGCAAGTGAGCGTAAGTGAACGAGCGGAGGCCACAGTCAAGAGAGGCGGGCACAAGACAAGCGATGAATGAACTGAGGGCGCAATAGCTTGCAGGCGGGCAGCCAAACGATGAGGAACGGAAGGAAGCGCCACAGCCAAGAGGCGGGCAGCCAAGCGATGAGAAGCAAGAAGACTGCGCCACAGCCCGAAGGCGGGCAGCGAGATGATGGAGGAAACATGAATCTTAGTAGATTAACTAGAGCAATACAGTAGCATGGGTACATATAGGATCCTACTCCTATCTAATAAAGAAGGTTGCTACTAAGGTGGATAGTAGCTGAGGTGCAGCCGCAGACGAGCTGCTGCTGCTGCTGCTGCTGAGCAGGGGCGAGACACTGGTCTGTGCGCGGTGCCTGGTCCGTTGGGGAGTTCCCGCTCTGGTGTGACGGAGCCCGTGTTCTTGCTCGTTGTCGCGTTGTGGCTACCGAGCCCCTCAGTCGTTGGCGCCTCTGCCGGTCCGTTGGCATCCCTGCCGGTCATTTTTGTCGGTCGCTGGTTTGCTCCGGTGATTACGGGGCACCGATACCCGTTTGGCCTTTTCCGACCATTGCTTCCGAAAGTGGTTCGGCACCTTTGAGTGTGTCGGCTGTTGGAGGTGCACCGGAGTGCTGAATATTATTTCTTTCATGGCTTCAGGGCTTGGGGTCCCACTGCAGTGGTAGTGCCGGCGGACCCGGGTGCCTGTTTGTCTTGTGGATATTGGTGTTTTTCTTTGACACCCCCTTCAATACCACAAGACACAAGCTGCTTGCCAATGCCTCAGTGGACTTGTTGCTGTCGGTGTACCGAGGGAGAGACCTGTCAGTTTTGGCTGATGTTGTTGATCGAGGATAGTTCTCTGGAACTGAGTAGCATCTATTGGAGAGAAGTACTCTTATGACCGGAGAACAACAGAGTTGGAGGCCACGTGGCTTGGTGGGGAGCAGGGACTGGTGATGCTTTTGTAGTGTCAGGGTTGCTGTCAAACTTGTGTCATGGCGTAGATGGGGAGGAAGAAGAAGGTAGTCAAAAGGTGCTGAAGAGAGTGGGCTGATAGAGTTGGTGAGCAGAAAAGGGTCATGGCGGGTTGCTTTAACTGTTGCGTACTGCTGGTTTTGTTGGGAGGCGATGCTGAGGAGGTCAGGAACTGCTGGTGGTGCTGGTGAAGACTAAGCTGCAGCTGGTGTGTTCGGTGATGGTGTGCACTCCAGATGATGTGGTGAGCTCAAAACGGTTGGTGTGACCATGGCAGTCAGGAGGGAAGGTTGAGGTTTTCTAGTTTCAGTCTGCTGGTGGCAGACTTCTGTGGAGTGCTGTGCGTTGATCTTTGCAAAGCTTGGAGTGTGCAGGTCCAGGGTGACACCGTAGAAAGTTTGCATGAAGGAGGTGAGTTCGTCATGAGTGAAAAGAGGTGATGATACAGTAAGTGACTGGAGAGGCTCGTCCTGGGCTTGGTTGTGGTCGTGACGATCTGCTGGTTGTAAGTCTGTGGGGCAAGTGGACACGGAATCCCATGTGGCGGTAAGGTTCGCTGATGGTTGCTGCTGAGGATGTGGGGAGGATGTCGGCTCAGCTTCTGTTCCCGCACTGCGAGACTGGCTGTGGAAGAAGAACAGGATCTTCCTGCGTTGTCTCCGCGAACGGCTCTTCAGTTTGCTCCGAGAGTGTAGTTGCTAGATATTGAACGGAGATGAAGAAGGACAAGGAGGTGGAGCTGCTGGCTGGTTGGATGATGTTGGTAACGAACTGAGGAGAAAGGTTGGCGCCTTTTTCTATCATGGTTGGATCATTGCTTGAGGTCAGCAAATATGAGTGGGTGCAGTTGCTGAGTGTGTCTTCTGCGTCAGGGGTGTCTGGAAAGAGGCTGAGGTTCTTTGAGAAGATGTTGCCTGACAGAGGCAGTCTGGGTGGCGGTTCAGTGTGGATGGGCTGCTGTCGAGGCTTGTTGCGTCAAGGTGGAGCTTTGGAGTGGCCAGGAGACTGCTGTAGAGCTCTGTGACTGGGTGAAGCAGATGAGCGGTTATTCCTGGTGGTGGATCATCTTGGTGGAGGTACAAGAAGAAGCCCAGCAATGAAAAGGATGCAGAGGATTCCAGAGCAGGCGAGGTCGAGGGTGAGGTTGTAGTTTAGTCGAGGGATAATCCCAATGAAGGCCGTTCTCCCGAATAGAAGACAGCCAAGATCCTCTCGCTTGTCTGGTTGCAGATGGCAGATGTTGATTAGTGGGAGGGATGTCATTGCTGATTAATGAGATATCGTTGCTGCTGCTGGTTTGGATAATGCTTGACGGCTGCTTCTGCTGAGGGGTGTTGCTGCTGCTGTGATGGTGCTGTTGTGGTGATGCCTCATGGGACTCCAACTGTCCGGCAAAGCCAGAAGGAGGATCATGGCTTGCAGCTGAGGGTCGACCTTCCACCCGGTGGCTAAGCACTCGGCAATAAGGGACTCGATCTGCTACAGGATCTCCATGATGTCGTCACCTTCATTAGCTCGGAGGGTGACGAGCCTCTTAAAGACAAAGAGCTGGTTAGCAAGGTTGGTAGATGAGTAGATGGTTCATAGCTTCTTCCACGCCTCCGCGGCCTTCGTGCATCCTTGAATGAGGGAGCGCTGCGTCGGAGCAAGCGCATACACCAACAAGGCAAGCGCCTTCTTGTTACACTTATTGTACTTGTCCACTTCCTCCGGCGTCGCGGTATCCGAAGGCGCAGTTTCTTCACCCTTGACCTGCTCAAGCAGGCCCTTGTCATCAAGGAAGACCTCAAACTCCCACCTCCACAGGTGGAAGCCAAGCCTGTCAAACTTAGAGACGCCGATGCTGTCTTGCTCGGTCGGTGCCATGGCACGCGGCGGTAGCGTGCACGTTGTAGAGCTAGGATCCTTCTTGCCACGTGGACCCATAACCCTTTGTTGGCACTAGTGGATGTGGAGGCACCCTCAAGGATGCCTAGCTCTTGCTGATGGACGCTACCAATGTTTGGGGCAGCCAATGGACACCAATGGTGAAGAGTGTGGAGCACGAGGATCACGGATGTGAGTGGGCAGAACACGTCGCATTCAGTAGAACTGAATCAAAGCACGTTTTTGTTAGTTAGAACAGTAAGATTATATCAAATCCTTATAGCCTGTGATCTAAGCTTTCCAGCGCATCCAAGCACGCCCAAATCGGAGCAGTAGAGCCCCTGCTACGGCCATCAAAGTAACCCTTGGTGGAGCCGTCCACCTTGCCTTGCACGCTAGGCAACGGGAGGCGCTTCAACGATGACCCGTCGAAGCGCCCTTCCTTGCCCAGAAGTCAAGGAGAAGTTCACCCTGGTCAAGGAGAGCCCTCTGGTTGCTTATTTTATGGCCCAGGTGCATTTGGAGCTCGCTGGAGTTGAACTCGGATCACCGGCGGTGGATTATCCCGCCACCCATGGCGGGTACCAGATTCCACCCGCCCAACACTCGAACTTTGGGCCAGGCTAACTTTCTGAATACTCACTTGAATTGAGCGATTGAAAGCTCGATCTTGCACGAAGAAATCCACGAAATCCAAATGTAAAGTCAGATCAGGTGTTTGACCACTCTCCACTGGTCTACCCACGGAACACAATCAACGGCACTCATGGCAAGGGGCACACTATGTCAACACTGACCATGACCACAAAGTTTACCAAGT
>SZWC01000260.1:287715-302363 GCA_023375785.1 Penium margaritaceum | reverse complement strand
GCTTGGTGTGGCTATTGTGCGCAATGCCTTGACAAAGTTGGCATGTGCCACTGACCATGACCACAAAGTTTACCAAGTGACTTTAACTTCTACGAATCGTAACACGAGTCAGCCACGATCAGAGTGCCCAATCACGGTGTACATCTAACATGCATGACCTTGCAGGTAAAGAAAAGGTTAAAAACCGGTGGCTTGGCACGGCTATTGTGCGCAATGCCTTGACAAAAATGGCATGTGCCACTGACCATGACCACAATGTTTACCAAGTGACTTTAACTTCTACGGATCGTAACACGAGTCAGCCGTGGTCAGAGTGCCCACTCACAGTGCACATATGATATGCATGACCTTGCTGGTATAAACAAGTTAAACAACTGGTGGCTTGGCCCAGCTATTGTGCGCAATGCCTTGAGAAAGTTGGCATGTGCCACTGACCATGACCACAAAGTTTACCAAGTACCTTAAACGGCTATGAATCATAACACGAGTCAGCCACGGTCAGAGTGTCCAATCACAGTGCAGATATATTGGGGATGACCTTACAGATATAAACAAGGTAAATTACTGGTGGCTCGGTGTGGCTATTGTGTGCAATGCCCTGACAACGTTGGCCTGTGCCATTGACCGTGACCACAAATGTATCCAAGTGATTTTTACTTCTATTGATCATAACACGAGTCTGTCTGAAGAATGCAGACACGAGAAAAGCAGCAGCAGAAGCAAGCAGGAGTGTCAGAACACGCAAGTATGCGTCAGCGGAGTGACGTAGGCGAGGGCGGTCCGAGGAGTTAGTCGCGGAAGCTGATAGAAGCTGAGAGGCGAGATAGATGATGTAGACGGTTGATGTGCGAAAGAGTGCTGGCGACATGAGTGATCGTTGGCGGAGTGTGAGAGCTGAGCGAAGGAGCGAGAGTGACGTAGCGAAGCTTTGAGAGGGGCTGGCGAAGACAAAGAATGCGAGGAGCGAGCAGAGCAAAGACACGGTGGTGAAGCCGCGGAACCAAAGGGGAACAGGATGAGTAGAGCTGTTCTGGTTAACTCGAGGGAATGAACGTCCTCGGTATAAAAAGGGCAGAACAGGACAAAGTAGCAACGGCTTCTTTCCGCTAGCCGGACGTGGATTACAGGTGTCAGTTTATTAGGGGATGACTTGGACTGTNGGGTCTAACGGTTAGGTTGACCGAGAGACCGTTGCCAAGGTGATTCAGGTGAGGACCTGAACCCTTATTGAGAGCTCAGTATTTTCTTGAGGAGTGACCTCAGTCAGAGTCCTTGTATTTTCTGACACCCCCCTTGAATCAGACAGAGGTCACGTGACTCTCTGTCGATGGGAGTATCGTTTTCTGTCGGTTGACGAC
Source organism: Penium margaritaceum (assembly GCA_023375785.1). Classification (NCBI taxonomy): domain Eukaryota; kingdom Viridiplantae; phylum Streptophyta; class Zygnematophyceae; order Desmidiales; family Peniaceae; genus Penium; species Penium margaritaceum. Next base: position 301,005 of record SZWC01000260.1, on the reverse strand, counting down.
ATGGTCACTCCGCAGGAGGAAAGAAGGTGGTGCCACATTGCTCCAAGGTCTCCTGGATGGGAGTTCACCAGAGCGTGTAGGCGGGCAGGAACTATCTCCTTGAATCGAGTTTTGACTTGCCTGTCGGCTGATGCATAGAGAGCATTTGACTCCTCCGCTGGCAATGGGTCGAGGTTGAGGCGGTCTCCAAGCAAACGGTCTGTTAGGCCAAAGCCATACAAAAGGGAAGGAAATAGCCACTGAAGAACCTGATCCATCTAGTCTCGTGCGGAAACTGGAAGCGGTCGTCCATCACTTTCTCCAGCTTGTGTGGTGAGCATGAGAACCTGGACTGGGGCAGGGATAATGTAGGTTGCATTGTAGCATGTCCTGTCAATCCAGTTTCTCCATGAGGCTTGATGAAGAATTTGCTCCCAAATGAGAGGTCCGGTACGAGGCTCCAGCAAATGCTGATGGTAGGATGGATGAAGACAAGGAGGGAGTAGATCACAGATAGTGCGAAGAGATCTCTCATATAGCTGTGACTGTCCGCGACCTGTGTGCTGGTGCTCATAGTGGCCAAGGAGCATGCAATCACAACGATGGGGATACAGTGTCCACCATTGTGCATGCCTGATGACAGCAAATTCCCATGCTGTAGCGTATTCTCCGTTGGCAGCAAGGAGAGGAATTGCAAGAGCATGCTGGGACATGACTTGCAGTTGAAAGGACGACGCGGTAGATGAGGAGAGTGTAGGAGAGACTAGGATTTGAGAGGCAGGTGTGATGCTGTAGAGGTTGCTGGTAGAGGGAGGCCGATGATGAAGAAGGGCGGCAAGATGATCGAGTGGGTGTTGAGGTAAGGGCGACTGTGTTGTGGAGGACGCGGGTTGTTGTGAGTTGGCGGTTTGATTGGAAGAATTCGTGTGGCGAGCAAGTGATGAAGAGGCTGATGACTACGAATGATTCTGAAGCCGAGAAGTGAGTGCAGGGGTGAAACCGTGTGCACGACAGATGTTTTCGGTGTGGACGCAGGTTGTCGCGGAATAGGCGATGTGACCGGGCGGATCCTTGTGCCGAGCGAAGAGGAAGCAGATAATGGCAGAGGAACAATGGATGATGGAGTGGGCGCACGGGCAAGACCTCGTGCGTGATTTAAGTAATGGAGTAGGATGCGGCAAGGAGAAGGCAGATGCCGACGCGCCGCGCGAAATCTCCTGCCGGCGTGGGTGCAGACTGCTACGGAAGCGGGCAGCTAGCTCATGCAGATCTTTATGCCGATCACAGATGTTGATGATTGCTGATGATGAGAGTGGAGGCTGATAATGATGGCTGAGTGAGCGCAGGGGCGAGTCGCGTGCCCTTGAAGGAGGTTTCGGTGTGGATGCAGGTCGTCGCGAAAAAAGACGATGCGACCGGGTGGATCCTTGTGCCGAGCTGGAAGCGATTGCGGAAGCGGAGGAAGCGATTGATTGATGTGTGGGTGGAGGGGCGGAACCACGTGCGCAGAAGGAAGTTTTGGCGTGGGCGCAGGCCGTCGCAAAAAAAGGCGATGCGACCGGGCGGATCCTTGTGCCGAGCTGGAAGCGATGCGGAAGCTAAGGAATCGATTGATTGATGAGTGCGCGCAGGGATGAAACCACGTGCGTGAAGGGATTCTGTTGATGATGATGATGGATGCGAAGGCGGCGCGGAGAATGCTGATGACGGAGAGATGAAGACGAGGCAGGAGACGGACGTCTGATGAAGCTGAGGAGGCTGGAGCGAGGAGGAGTGATGGAGGCAAATGAAGATGAAGACCGAAGGCTGATGATGATGAAGGAGAAGAGGGATAGGGAGCGATGCGAGCGGAGGGAGGCGTGGTGAGAGGCGACGCAGCAGAGAGATCACAACCACTTCTTCTTGCGTTCAAGAGAGTGACGGCTTGTTCCCCAGTTGGCTCGGAAATGGGAGNGTGGTGTCCGATATCCTGTTCGCTAGAGGAGGTTGGTTGCAGCAGAGGGAGTCACGCAGCGGGGAGGTCCACTGGACCGCTGATGTCAGGAGAGTGACGACTTGTTCCCTAGTTGGCTCGGAAGTGGGAGCAGGAAGACTGGTGGTGTCCGATATCCTGACGGCGGCAGTTTTGCCTGTAGCTGTTGACAAGACGAGGCGGCGATGCGAGAGGGTGGCTCGAGATGATGGACGAGGGCGGGCTGAGGATTACGGTGAGGAAGGAGCAGATGAAGCTGATGAGGCGGGATGAAGGAGGAGGAAATGCAGGCGAAGGCAGATGAGGGGCAGCGGGTAGCAGATGGCAGACGGCCGCTCGAGAGTTGCTTGCGCCTGATGTGGGCCACAGGTCACCGGTTGTTGGCCACGGGCGCGGAGATGGGCGCAGGGCTTCCTTGGGATGACAAGGCGTTTCTTCAGCGCGGAGAACTTGTCAGGCAGAGCTGCCTATGTCAGCTGCTGGCAAAGCGACGCGGCGTGGGACGATGATAGCGGCGGCAGAGGATTGCAGGAGAAAGCGATGGCGGGAAGATGGCGGCAGAGTGATGACGTAGTTACGGGGCACCAGGTGATGTTGCCTGGTGCTCTGATACCATGTCAGAAGAATGGAGACACGAGAAAAGCAGTGGCAAAAGCAGGCAGAAGCGTCAGAACACGCAAGTATATGTCAGTGGAGTGACGTAGGCGAGGACGGTCCGAGGAGTTAGTCACGGAAGCTGATAGAAGCTGAGAGGCGAGATAGCTGAGGTAGACGGTTGATGTGAGAAAGAGTGCTGGCGAGATGAGTGATGGTTGGCGAAGTATGAGAGCTAAGCGAAGGAGCGAGCGTGACGGAGTGAAGCGTTGAAAGGGGCTGGCAATGACAAAGAATGCGAGGAGCGAGCAGAGCAAAGACACGGCGGCGAAGCCGCGGAACCAAATGGGAACTGGATGAGCAGAGCTGTTTTGGTTAACTCAAGGGAATGAACGTCATCGGTATAAAAATGACAGAACAGGACAAAGTAGCAACGGCTTCTTTCCGCTAGCCGGACGCGGATGACAGGTGTCAGTTTATTAGGGGATGACTTCGATTGTCGGGTCTAACGGTTAGGTCGACAGAGAGACCGTTGCCAAGGTGATTCAGGTGAGGACCTCAACCCTTATTGAGATCTCAGTATTTTCTTGAGGAGTGACCTCTGTCAGAGTCCTTGTATTTTCTGACGTGGCTATTGTGTGCAATGCCCTGACAACGTTAGCATGTGCCACTGACCATGACCACAAATGTATCCAAGTGACTTTTACTTCTATTGATCACAACACGAGTCAGCCACGGTCAGAGTATCCAATCACAATGCAGATGTACTAGGCATGATCTTGCAGGTGCAAACAAGGTAGAATACTGGTGGCTCGGTGTGGCCATTGTGTGCAATGCCTTGACAAAGTTGGCATGTGCCACTGACCATGACGACAAAGTTTACCAAGTGACTTTGACTTCTACGAATCATAACACGAGTCAGCCACGGTCAGAGTGCCCAATCAAAACGCACATCTAGTATGCATAACCTTGTAGGTAAAAACAAGGTAAAAAATTCGTGGCTTGGCACGGCTATTGTGCGTAATGCCTTGAGAAAGTTAGCATGTGCCACTGACCATGACCACAAAGTTTACCAAGTACATTAAACGGCTATGAATCATAACACAATTCAGCCACAGTCAGAGTGTCCAATCACAGTGCAGATATACTAGGCATGACCTTGCATGTATAAACAAGATAGAATACTGGTGGCTTGGTGTGGCTATTGTGCGCATCTCCTTGACAACGTTGGCATGTGCCAGTGACCATGACCACAAATGTATCCAAGTGACCTTTACGTCTATTGATCATAACACGAGTCACCCACGTTCACAGTGTCCAATCACGATACAGATGTACTAGGCATGATGTTGCAGGTAAAAACAAGGTAGAATACAGGTGGCTCGATGTGGCTATTTTGCGCTATGCCTTGACAAAGTAGGCATGTGCCACTGACCATGACCACAAATGTATGTAAGTGACTTTTACTTCTATTGATCATAACACGAGTCAGCCACGGTCAGAGTGTCATATCACGATGCACATCTAATATGCATGACCTTGCAGGTATAAACAAGGTAAAAAACCAGTGACTTGGCACGGCTATTGTGCGCAATGCCTTGACAAAGTTGGCATGTGCCACTGACCATGACCACAAAGTTTACCAAATACCTATATACGGCTATGAATCATAACAAGAGTCAGCCACGGGCAGAGTGTCCTATCACAGTGCAGATATACTGGACATGACCTTGCAGATATAAAACACGGTAGAATGCTGGTGGCTCGGTGTGGCTATTGTGCGCAATGCCTTGACAAAGTTGGCAAGTGCCACTGACCATGACCACAAATGTATCAAAGTGACTTTACTTCTATTGAGCATAACACAAGTCAGCCACGGTCAGAGTGTCCAATTACAGTGCAGATGTACTAGGCATGATCCTGCAGGTGCAAACAAGGTAGAATACTGGTGGCTCGGTGTGGCTATTGTGCGTAATGCCTTGACAAAGTTGGCATGTGCCTCTGACCATGACAACAATCCAAATGACTTTGACTTCTATGAATCATAACACGAGTCAGCCACGGTCAGAGTGCCCAGTCAAAACGCACATCTAATATGCATGACCTTACAGGTATAAACAAGGTAAAAAACCGGTGGCTTGGCACGGCTATTGTGCGCAATGCCTTGACAAAGTTGGCATGTGCCACTGACCATGACCACAAAGATTACCAAGTACATTAAACAGATATGAATCATAACAAGGGGTCAGCCACAGTCAGTGTGTCCAATCATATTGCAGATATAATGGGCATGACCTTGCAGGTATAAACAAGGTAGAATCATGGTGGATGGGTATGGCTATTGTGTGCAATGCCTTGACAAAGTTGGCATGTGCCACTGACCATGACCACAAATGTATCCACGTGACGTTTACGTCTATTCATCATAACACGAGCCAGCCACGGTCAGAGTGTCCGATCACAGTGCAGATGTATTAAGCATGATATTGCAGGTACAAACAAGGTAAAACACCATTGGCTTGGTGTGGCTTTTTTGGCAATGCCTTGAAAAAGTTGGCATGTGCCACTGACCATGACCACATAGTTTACCAAGTTACTTTAACTTATACGAACCAGAACACGAGTCAGCCACGGTCAGAGTGCCCAAGCACAGTGCACATGTAACATGCATGACCTTGCAGGTATAAACAAGGTAAAAAACCGGTGGCTTGGCACGGCTATTTTGCGCAATGCATTGACAAAATTGGCATGTGCCACCGACCATGACCACAAAGTTTACCAGGTGACTTTAACTTCTACGAATCGTAACACGAGTCAGCCACGGTCAGAGTGCCCAGTCACAAGGCACATCTAATATGCATTACCTTGCAGGTATAAACAAGCTACAAAACTGGTGGCTTGGCCCGGCTATTGTGCGCAATGCCTTGACAAAGTTGGGATGTGCCACTGACCATGACCACAAAGTTTACCAAGTACCTTAAACGGATATGAATCATAACACGAGTCAGCCACGGTAAGAGTGTCCAATCACAGTGCAGATATACTGGGCATGACCTTACATGTATAAACAAGGTAAAATACTGGTGGCTCGGTGTGGCTATTGTGCGCAATGCCTTGACAGAGTTGGCATGTGCCACTGACCATGACCACAAATGTGACCAAGTGACTGTTACTTATATTGATCATAACATGAGTCAGCCACGGTCACAGTGTCCAATCACAGTGTGGATGTACTAGGCATGCTCTTGCAGGTACAAACAAGGTAGAATACTTGTGGCTCCGTGTGGCTATTGTGCGCAATGCCTGTACACAGTTGGCATGTGCCACTGACCATGACGACAAAGTTTACCAAGTGACTTTGACTTCTACGAATCATAACACGAGTCAGCCACGGTCAGAGTGCCCAATCAAAACGCACATCTAATATGCATGACCTTGCAGGTACAAAAAAGGTAAAAAACCGATGGCTTGGCACGGCTTTTGTGCGCAATGCCTTGACAAAGTAGGCATGTGCCACTGACCATGACCACAAAGTTTACCAAGTATATTTAACGGCTATGAATCATAACACAAGTCAGCCACAGTTATAGTGTCCAGTCACAGTGCAGATATACTGGGCATGACCTTACAGACATAAGGTAGAATATTGGTGGCTCGGTGTGGCTATTGTGCGCAATTCCTTGACAAAGTTGGCATATGCCACTGACCGTGATCACAAATATATCCAAGTGACTTTTACTTCTATTTATCATAACACCAGTCAGCTTCGGTCAGAGTGTCCAATCACAATACAGATCTGCTAGGCATGATCTTGCAGGTACAAACAAGGTAGAATACTGGTGGCTCGGTGTGGCTATTTTGCGCTATGCCTTGACAAAGTTGGCATATGCCACTGACCATGACCACAACGTTTACTAAGTACCTTAAATGGCTATGAATCACAATACGAGTCAGCCACGGGCAGAGTGTCCAATCACAGTGCAGATATACTGGGCATGACCTTGCAGGTATAAAACAGGGTAGAATACTGGTGGCTCGGTGTGGCTATTGTACGCAATGCCTTGAAAAAGTTGGCATGTGCCACTGACCATGACCACAAATGTATCCAAGTGACTTTTACATATATTGATCATAACATGAGTCAGCCACGGTCAGAGTGTCCAATCACAGTGCAGATGTACTGGGCATGATCTTACATGTTCAAACAAGGTAGAATACTGGTTGCTCGGATTGGCTATTGTGCGCAGTGCCCTGACAATGTTGGCATGTGCCACTGACCATGACCACAAAGTTTACCAAGTGATTTTAACTTCTAGGAATCGTAACACGAGTCAACCACGGGCAGAGTGCCCAATTACAGTCCACATTTAATATACATGACCTGGCAGGTATAAACAAGGTAAAAAACCGGTGGCTTGACCGCTATTGTGCGCAATGCCTTGACAAAGTTGGCATGTGCCACTGACCATGGCCACAAAGTTTACCAAGTGACTTTATTTTCTACAAATCGTAACAAGGTAAAATACCGGTGCCAAGGCTTTAGCGTCTACTAATGGTAACACGATTCAGCCACATTCAGAGTGCCCAATCACAGTGCACATCTAATATGCATGACCTTGCAGGTATAAACAAGGTAAAATAGCGGTGGCTTGGCACGGCTATTGTGCGCAATGCCTTGACAAAGTTGGCATGTGCCACTGACCATGACCACACTGTTTACCAAGTGCCTTAAACGGCTATGAATCATAGCACGCGTCACCCACGGTCAAAGTGTCCAATTACAGTGCAGATGTATTAGGCATGATCTTGCAGGTGCAAACAAGGTAGAATACGGGTGGCTCGGTGTGGCTATTGTGCTCAATGCCTTGACAAAGTTGGCATGTGCCACTGACCATAACCACAAATGTATTGAAATTTCTTTTACATCTAATAATCATAATACGAGTCAACCACGGTCAGAGTGTCCAATCACAATGCAGATGTACTAGGAATGATCTTGCAGGTTCAAAAAAAATAGAATACTGGTGGCTCGGAATGGCTATTGTGCGCAATGCGTTGACAATGTTCGCATGTGCCACTGACCATGACCACAAAGTTTACCAAGTGACTTTATCTTATATGAATCGTAACACGAGTCAACCACGGTCAGAGTGCCAGATCACAGTGCACATCTAATATGCATGACCTTGCAGGTATAAAAGAGGAAAAAAAGTGGTGGCTTGGCACGCCAATTGTGCGCAATGCCTTGACCAAGTTGGCATGTGCCACTGACCATGACCACAAAGTATACCAAGTGACTTTATTTTCTACAAATCGTAACATGTGTCAGCTACTGTCAGAGTGCCCAATCACAGTTCAGATGTACTAGGCATGACCTTACAGGAATAAACAAGGTAAAAAACCGGTGGCTTTGCACGACTATTGTGCGCAATGCCTTGACAAAGTTGGCATGTGCCACTGACCATGACCACAAAGTCTACCAAATACCTTAAACGGCTATGACTCATAACACGGGCCAGCCACGGTCAGAGTCTCCAATCACAGTGCAGATGTACTAGGCATGATCTTACAGGTACAAACAAGGTAGACTACTGGTGGCTTGGTGTGGCTATTGTGCGCAATGCCTTGACAAAGTTGGCATGTGCCACTGACCATGACCACAAATGTATCCAAGTGACTTTTACTTCTATTGATCATAACACGAGTCAGCCACGGTCAGAGTGACCAATCACAGTGCAGATGTACTAGGCATGATCTTGCAGGTACAAACAAGGTAGAAGACTGGTGTCTCGGTGTGGCTATTTTGTGCAATGACTTGACAAAGTTGGCATGTGCCACTGACCATGACCACAAAGTTTACCAAGTGACCTTAACTTCTACGAATCGTAACACGAGTCAGCCACATTCAGAGTGCCCAAGCATAGTGCACATCTAATATGCATGACCTTGCAGGTATAAAGAAGGTAGAAAACAGGTGGCTTGGCACGGCTATTGTGCGCAATGTCTTGAAAAAGTTGGCATGTGCCACTGACCATGACCACACTGTTTACCAGGTACCTTAAACGGCTACGTATCATAACACGCGTCACCCACGGTCAGAGTATCCAATCACTGTGCAGATGTACTAGGCATGATCTTAAAGGTACAAACAAGGTAGAATACTGGTGGCTCGGTGTGGCTATCATGCGGAATGCCTTGTCAAAGGTGGCATGTGCCACTGACCATGACCACAAAGTATACCAAACGACTTCATTTTCTACAAATCGTAACACGTGTCAGCTACAGTTAGAGTGCCCAATCACAGTTCCGATGTACTAGGCATGACCTTACAGGAATAAACAAGGTAAGAGACCGGTGGCTTGGTACGACTATTGAGCGCAATGCCTGGAAAAAGTTGGCATGTGCCACTGACCATGACCATTAAGTCTACCAAGTACCTTAAACGGCTATGACTCCTAACACGAGTCAGCCACGGTCAGAGTGTCCAATCACAGTGCACATGTACTAGGCATGATCTTACAGGTACAAACAAGGTAGAATACTGGTGGCTCGGTGTGGCTATTGTGCGCAATGCCTTGACAAAGTTGGCATGTGCCACTGACCATGACCACAAATGTATCCAAGTGACTTTTACTTCTATTGATCATAACAAGAGTCAGCCACGGTCAGAGTGACCAATCACAGTGCAGATGTACTAGGCATGATCTTGCAGGTACAAACAAGGTAGAATACTGTTGTCTCCGTGTCGCTATTTTTTGCAATTACTTGACAACGTTGGCATGTGCCACTGACCATGACCTCAAAGTTTACCAAGTGACCTTAACGTCTACGAATCGTAACACAAGTCAACCATGGTCAAAGTGCCCAATCACAGTGCACACCTAATATGCATGACCTTACAGGTATACACAATGTAAAAAACCGGTGGCTTGGCACGGCAATTGTGCGCAATGTCTTGACAAAGTTGGCATGTGCCACTGACCATGACCACAAAGTTTACCAAGTGACTTGAACTTCTACGAATCGTAACACGAGTCAGCCACATTCAGAGTGCCCAATCACAGTGCACATCTAATATGCATCACCTTGCAGGTATAAAGAAGGTACAAAACCGTTGGCTTGCCACGGCTATTGTGCCCAATGCATTGACAAAGTTGGCATGTACCACTGACCATGACCACACTGTTTACCAAGTACCTTAAACGGCCATGAATCATAACACGCGTCACCCACCGTCAGAGTTTCCAATCACAGTGCAGATGTACTAGGCATGATCTTGAAGGTACAAAAAAGGTGGAATACTGGTGGCTCGGTGTGGCTATTGTGCGCAATGCCTTGACAAAGTTGGCATGTGCCACTGACCATGATCACAAAGATTACCAAGTGACTTTAACTTCTACGAATCGTAACACGAGTCAGCCACAGTCAGAGTGCCCAATCATAGTACACATGTAATATGCATGACCTTGCTGGTATAAACAAGGTAAAAAAATGGTGGCTTGGCATGACTATTGTGCGCAATCCTTGACAAAGTTGGCATGTGCCACTGACCATGACCACAAAGTTTACCAAGTCCATTAAACGGCTATGAAAAATAACACGAGTCAGCCACGGTCAGAGTGTCCAATCACAGTGCAGATATTCTAGGCATGACCTTACAGGTATAAACAAGGTAGAATACTGGTGGTTTGGTGTGGCTGTTGTGCGCAATGCCTTGACAAATTGGCATGTGCCACTGACCATGACCAAAAAGTTTACCATGTGACTCTAACTTCTACAAATGGTAACACAAGTCAGCCACTGTCAGAGTGCCCAATCACAGAGCACATCTAATATGCATTATCTTGCAGGTATAAAGAAGGTAAAAAACCGGTGGCTTGGCACCGCTATTGTGCGCAATGCCTTGACAAAGTTGGCATGTGCCACTGACCATGACCACACTGTTTACCAAGTACCTTAAACGGCTATGAATCATAACACGCGTCACCCACGGTCAGAGTGTCCAATCACGTGTAAGTATGTGTAAGTGCGTGTTCGTGCGTGTAAGTTTGTATAAGTGTGTGTAAGTGCGTGTAAGTGTGTGTAAGTACGTGTAAGTATGTGTAAGTGCAAGTAAGTACGTGTAAGTACGTGTAAGTGCGTGTAAGTGTGTGTAAGTACGTGTAAGTATGTGTAAGTGCAAGTAAGTACGTGTAAGTACGTATAAGTGCATGTAAGCATGTGTAAGTGAGTGTAAGTGTGTTTGAGTGCGTGTAAGGGGGTGTAAGTACGTGTAAGTGCAAGTAAGTACGTATTAGTACGTGTGAGTGCGTGTAAGTGCGTGTAAGTGCGTATAAGTATGTGTAAGTTCGTGTAAGTGCGTGTAAGTGCGTGTAAGTACGTGTAAGTGTGGGTAAGTGCGTGTAAGTACCTGTAAGTGCGTGTAAGTGCGTGTGAGTGCAGTTTAAGTGGGTGTAATTTTGTGTAAGTTCGTGTAAGTGCGTGTAAGTGTGTATAAGTACGTGTAAGTGCTTGTAAGTGCGTATAAGTGCGTGTAAGTGTGTGTAAGTGCGTGTAAGTGCGTGTAAATGCGTGTAAGTGTGTATAAGTGCGTGTAAGTGCGTGTAAATACGTATAAGTGCGTGTTAGTGTGTGTAAGTGCGTGAAAATGCGTGCAACTACGTGTAAGTACGTGTAAGTTTGTATAAGTGCGTGTAAATGCGTGCAAGTGCGTGTAAGTGCATGTAAGTGCGTTTAAGTGCATGTAAGTATGTGTAAGTGTGTGTAAGGTCGTACAAGAGCGTGTGAGAGCGTGTAACTATGTGTAATTGCGTGTAAGTGCATGCAAGTATGTGTAAGTACGTGTAAGTACGTGTACGTACGTGTAAGCACGTGTACGTTTGTGTAAGTGTGTGTAAGTGTGTGTAAGTGCATGTAAGTACGTGTTAGTGCGTGTAAGTGCATGTAAGTGTAAGAAAGTGTGTGTAAGTATGTGTAAGTATGTGTAAGTATGTATAACTGCGTGTACATACGTGTAAGTGCGTGTAAGTGCATGTAAGTGCGTGAAAGTACGTGTGAGTTCGTGTAAGTGCGTGTAAGTTCCTGTAAGCGTGTGTAAGTGCGTGTAAGTGCGTGTAAGTATGTGTAAGTGCGTGTAAGTGCATGTAAGTGTGTGAAAGTACGTGTAAGTTCGTGTAAGTGCGTGTAAGTTCCTGTAAGTGTGTGTAAGTGCTTGTAAGTGCGTGTAAGTATGTCTAAGTACGTGTAAGTGCGTGTAAGTGCGTGTAAGTACGGATAAGTATGTGTAAGTGCAAGTATGTGCGTGTAAGTGCGTGTAAGTGCCTATAAGCACGTGTACGTGCATGTAAGTGTGTGTAAGTACGTGTAAGAGCGTGTAAGTGTGTGTAAGTACGTGTAAGTGCGTATAAGTGCGTGTAAGTGCATGTCAGTACGCGTAAGTGCGTGTAAGTACGTGTAAGTGGGTGTAAGTGCGTGTAAGTACGTGTACGTGTGTATTAGTGCGTGTAAGTACGTGTAAGTTTGTGTAAGCGAATGTAAGTTCATGTGAGTACATGTTAGTGTGTATAAGTATGTGTAAGTGCGTGTAAGTGCGTGTAAGTGCGTGTAAGTGTGTGTACGTACGTATAAGTGCGTGTAAGTGCGTGTAAGTGTGTGTAAAAGCGTGTAAGTGCGTATAAGTGCGTGTGAATACATGTAAGTTTGTGTAAGTGAATATAAGTTTGTGTAAGTGTGAGTAAGTACATGTAAGTACGTGTAAGTGCGTGTAAGTACGTGGTAAGTACGTGTACGTGCATGTAAGTGTGTGTAAGTGTGTATAAGTGTGTGTACGTACATGTAAGTGTGTGTAAGTGCATGTAAGTACGTGTTAGTATGTGTGAGTGCGTGTAAGAGCGTGTAAGTGCATGTAAGTGCGTATAAGTGCGGTTTAAGTTCGTGTAAGTGAATTTTTGTGTGTGTAAGTACGTGTACGTTCGTGTAAGTACTTGTAAGTGCGTGTAAGTGCTAAAAGTGTATTTAAGTGTGTGTAAGTGCGTGTAAGTACGTGGAAGTGCAATTTAAGTTTGTGTAAGTGCGTGTAAGTGCATGTAAGTGCGTGTAAGTATGTGTAAGTGTGTGTAAGTGTGTGTAAGTGCGTGTAAGTATGTGTAGCTATGCTGACCACCCTACTAAGTGATGGACGATCGAGGTTGACAATTGATGTATATCTCCTGGAGCAAGTGATCAACGATCGACGATCGACGAGGACAAAAAGTGCTCAGAATGGGCTAAAACTTGACAGTCTCCTACTTACATCCATGGCATATCCACTCCCATACTAAATCCTCACTTTTATGCATCTTATGAATAAGGGCCATCTAACTCTTATCCACACATGTAGCATAGGTAGAGTGTCCGCATTGCGGACCCGGGTTCATTAGCTAGATTGTCTCGGTGTGTCCCCAGCCCAACCATATGGTAGGCCGGGAAACAAAAGGCGCTGAGGCAGTCCTGATCACGACCGAGGGACAAAACAAAATTGAAACTCGCGGTAGCTACCTCCGGATATGGCGCAGGACTGCCTGCGCGTCAGTTCAGACGCGCAGGCAGTCCTCCTTGCCTATCCGGAGGCAGGAGCCACCTGCACCTCTTGACGCGCAGGCCACACCGCCTGCGCGTCAAGAGGTGCCTGTTTCCGTTCTCAGGCCGTCAACCGCCTTATCATCCGCAAAATAAATCCCCCATCCCCTCCAACCGCCGGATTGCAT
>SZWC01000260.1:274868-287331 GCA_023375785.1 Penium margaritaceum | reverse complement strand
GTGTAACTTCGTGTAAGTGTGTGTAAGTGCATGTAAGTGCGTGTAAGTACTTTTAAGTACGTGTAAGTACGTATAAGTGCAAGTAAGTGCATGTAAGTATGTGTAAGTGCGTGTAAGTATGTGTAAGTTTGTATAAGTACGTGCAACTGCGTATAAGTGCGTGTAAGTGTGTGTAAGTGTGTGTAAGTGCGTGTAAGTGTAGTTTAAGTTTGTGTAAGTGCATGTAAGTGCATGTAACTGCGTGTAAGTACGTGTAAGTGCATGTAAGTGCGTGTAAGTGCGTGGAAGTGCGTGTGAGTGAAGTTTAAGTGGGTGTTATTTCGTGTACATTCGTGTAAGTGCATATAAGTGCGTATAAGTGCGTGTAAGTGCGTGTAAGTTTGTGTAAGTACGTGTGACTACGTATAAGTATGTGTAAGTGCGTGTAAGTGAGTATAAGTGCGTGTAAGTGCGTATAAGTGCGTGTAAGTGCGTGTAAGTGTGTGTAAGTGCATGTAAGTGCATGTAATTACGTGTAAGTGCAAAGACGTGCGTGTAAGTGCATGTGAGTGCAATTTAAGTGGGTGTAATTTTGTGTAAGTTCGTGTAAGTGCGTGTAAGTACGTGTAAGTGCGTGTAAGTGCGTATAAGTGTGTGTAAGTGCGTGTAAGTTCGTGTAAGTGCGTGTAAGTACGTGTAAGTGCGTGTAAGTGCGTATAAGTGTGCGTAAGTGTATGTAAGTACGTGTAAGTGCGTGTAAGTGCGTGTAAGTACCTGTTAGTGCGTATAAGTGCGTGTAAGTGCATGCAAGTACGTGTAAGTGCGATTTAAGTGCGTGTAAGTTCGTGTAAGTGCGTGTAAGTTCGTATAAGTGCGTGTAAGTCTGTGTAAGTGCGTGTAAGTGCGTGTAAGTACGTGTAAGTATGTATAAGTGTGTGTAAGTGCGTGTAAGTGTGTGTTAGTGCGTGTAAGTATGTGTTAGTGCGTGTAAGTGTGTGCCAAAGTGTGTAAGTGCGTGTAAGTACGTGTAAGTGCATGTAAGTGCGTGTAAGTATGTGTTAGTGCGTGTAAGTGTGTGCCAAAGTGTGTAAGTGCGTGTAAGTACGTGTAAGTGCATGTAAGTACGTGTAAGTGCATGTAAGTGCGTGTAAGTGTGTGTCAGTGTGTGTAAGTACATATAAGTGCGTGTAAGTGCATGTAAGTGCATATAAGTGCGTGTAAGTGCATGTAAGTGCGTATAAGTGTGTGTAAGCACGTGTAAGTGCATGTAAGTACGTGTAAGAGCGTGTAAGTACGTGTAAGTATGTGTAAGCACGTGTGACTGCGTGTAAGTATGTGTAAGTACGTGTAAGCGAGTGTAAGTGTGTGTAAGTGCGTATAAGAGCATGTAAGTGCGTGTACGTACCTGTAAGTACATGTAAGTGCGTGTAAGTGCGTGTAAGTGTGTATAAGTGCGGGTAAGTGCGTGTGAGTGTAGTTTAAGTGGGTGTAATTTCATGTAAGTTTGTGTAAGTGCGTGTAAGTGCGTGTGAGTGTAGTTTAAGTGGGTGTAATTTCATGTAAGTTTGTGTAAGTGCGTGTAAGTGCGTGTAAGTACGTGTAAGTGCGTGTAAGTGCGTGTAAGTGTGTGTAAGTACGTGTAAGTGCGTGTAAGTAAGTGTAAGTGTGTGTAAGTGTGTGTAAATGCGTGTAAGTGCGTGTACGTACGTGTAAGTGTGTGTAAGTGCATGTAACTGTGGTAAGTGCGTGTAAGTGTATGTAAGTGTGTATAAGTGCATGTGAGTACAGTTTAAGTGGGTGTAAGTTTGTGTAAGTGCGTGTAAGTGTGTTTAAGTGCATGTAAGTATGTGTTAGTGTATATAAGTGCGTGTAAGTGCGTGCAAGTGCGTGTAAGTGTGGTTTAAGTGTGTGTAAGTTCATGTAAGTGCGTGTAAGTTCATGTAAATGTGTGTACGTTTGTGTAAGTATGTGTAAGTGTGTGCAAGTACATGTAAGTGTGTGTAAGTATGTGTAAGTGTGTGTAAGTGTGTGTTAGTGCAGGTAAGTATGTGTTAGTACGTGTAAGTGTGTGCCAAAGCGTGTAAGTGCGTGTAAGTGCGTGTAAGTGCATGTAAGTGCGTGTAAGTGCATGTAAGTGCGTGTAAGTGCGTGTAAGTGCGTGTAAGTATGTGTAAGTGCGTGTAAGTACGTGTAAGTGCGTATACGTCCGTGTAAGTGCGTGGAAGTGCGTATAAGTGCGTGTAAGTGCGTGTAAGTGCGTGTAAGTAGGTCTAAGTATGTGTAAGTACGTATGACTGTGTGTAAGTATGTGTAAGTACGTGTAAGTGAGTGTAAGTACATGTAAGTGCGTATAAGTGCGTGTAAGTGTGTATAAGTATGTGTAAGTACATGTAAGTGCGTGTAAGTACATGTAAGTGCGTATAAGTGCGTGTAAGTGCGTGTGAGTGTAGTTTAAGTGGGTGTAATTTCGTGTAAGTTTGTATAAGTGCGTGTAAGTGCGTGTAAGTGTGTATAACTGTGTGTAAATACGTGTAAGTGTGTGTAAGTGCGTGTAAGTGCCTGTTAGTGCGTATAAGTGCGTGTAAGTGCGTGCAAGTGTGTATAAGTGTAGTTTAAGTGCGTGCAAATTCGTGTAAGTGCGTGTACGTTTGTGTAAGTGCGTGTAAGTCTGTGTAAGTGTGTATTATTGCGTGTAAGTGTGTGCCAAAGCGTGTAAGTGCGTGTAAGTGTGTGTAAGTGCATTTAAGTACGTGTAACTGCCTGTAAGCGCGTGTCAGTATGTGTAAGTGCGTGTAAGTGCGTGTAAGTGTGTGTAAGTACGTGTAAGTGCATATAAGCGTGTGTAAGTACGTGTAAGTGCGTGTAATTATGTGTAAGTGTGTAAGTGCGTGTTAGTACGTGTAAGTGTGTGTAAGTACGTGTGACTGTGTGTAAGTATGTATAAGTGCGTGTAAGTGAGTGTAAGAGCGTGTAAGTGCGCATAAGTACGTGTAAGTGCGTGTAAGTGCGTGAAGTGCATGTAAGTACATATAAGTGTATGTAAGTGCATGTAAGTACGTGTACGTGCGTGTAAGTGCGTCTAAGCGCATGTAAGTGCATGTAAGTGTGTGTAAGCGCGTGTAAGTGCGTATTAGTACGTGTGAGTGCGTGTAAGAGCGTGTAAGTGTATGTAAGTGGGTGTTAGTGCGGTTTAAGTTTGTGTAAGTGATTGTAAGTACGTGTAAGTACGTGTAAGTTCGTGTAAGTATGTGTAAGTGCATGTAAGTGCTAAAAGTGTGTGTAAGTGCGTATAAGTGCGTGTAAGTGCGTGCAAGTGTGTGTAAGTGCGGTTTAAGTTCGTGTAAGTGCGTGTAAGTGCGTGTACTTGTGTGTAAGTGCATGTAAGTATGTGAAAGTGCGTGTAAGTGCATGTAAGTGCGTGTAAGTATGTGTATGTGCGTATAAGTGCGTGTAAGTTCATGTAAGTGTGTGTAAGTACATGTAAGTGCGTATAAGTATGTGTAAGTACGTGTAAGTTCAAGTAAGTGCGTGTAAGTACGTGTAAGTACGTGTAAGTACGTGTAAGTACGTGTAAGTACGTGTAAGTACGTGTAAGTACGTGTAAGTACGTGTAAGTACGTGTAAGTACGTGTAAGTACGTGTAAGTGCAAGTAAGTGCGTGTAAGTGCGTGTAAGGGGGTGTAGATACGTGTAAGTGCAAGTACGTGTGTGTTAGTACGTGTAAGTGCGTATAAGTGCGTATAAGTGCGTGTAAGTACGTGTAAGTGCATGTAAGTGCGTGTAAGTGCATGTAAGTGTGTGTAAGTGCATGTAAGTGTGTATAACTGCGTATACGTGCGTGTAAGTGCGTGTAAGTGCGTATAAGTACGTGTAAGTGCGTGTAAGTGCGTGTACTTGTGTGTAAGTGCATGTAAGTATGTGAAAGTGCGTGTAAGTGCATGTAAGTGCGTGTAAGTATGTGTATGTGCGTATAAGTGCGTGTAAGTTCATGTAAGTGTGTGTAAGTACATGTAAGTGCGTATAAGTATGTGTAAGTACGTGTAAGTTCAAGTAAGTGCGTGTAAGTACGTGTAAGTGCATGTAAGCACGTGTAAGTGCGTGTAAGTGCGTGTAAGTGCGTGTAAGGGGGTGTAGATACGTGTAAGTGCAAGTAAGTGTGTGTTAGTACGTGTAAGTGCGTATAAGTGCGTGTAAGTGCGTGTAAGTGCGTGTAAGTGCGTGTAAGGGGGTGTAGATACGTGTAAGTGCAAGTAAGTGTGTGTTAGTACGTGTAAGTGCGTATAAGTGCGTGTAAGTGCGTGTAAGTACGTGTAAGTGCGTGTAAGTGCGTGTAAGTGTGTGTAAGTGCGTGTTAGTGCGTGTAACTTTGTGTAAGTACGTGTAAGTGCGTGTAAGTGCCTGTAAGTGCGTTTAAGTGCGTGTGAGTGCAGTTTAAGTGGGTGTAAGTGCATATAAGTGCGTGTAAGTACGTATAAGTGCGTGTTAGTGCATGTAAGTACGTGTAAGTGTGTAAGTGTGTGTTAGTGCGTGTAAGTACGTGTAAGTGTGTGTAAGTGCGTGTTAGTGCGTGTAAGTGCATGCAAGTACGTGTAAGTGTGGTGTAAATGCGTGTAAGTTCGTGTAAGTGCGTACAAGTGTGTGTAAGTTTGTGTAAGTTTGTGTAAGTGCATATAAGTGTGTTTAAGTGTGTGTTAGTGCGTGTGAGTGTGTATTTGTGCGTATAAGTGTGTGCAAAAGCGTGTAAGTGCGTGTAAGTGTGTGTAAGTGAATATAAGTGCGTGTAAGTGCATGTAAGTGCCTGTAAGTGCATGTAAGTGCGTGAAAGTGCATGTAAGTACATATGAGTATGTTTAAGTGCATGTAAGTGTGTCTAAGTACGTGTAAGTGCGTGTGAGTACGTGTTAGTATGTGTAAGTGCGTGTAAGTGTGTGTAAGTGCGTATAAGTGAGTGTCAGTGCATGTAAGTGTGTGTTAGTGCTTGTAAGTGTATGTAAGTATGTGTAAGTGTGTGTAAGTGCATGTAAGTGTGTATAACTGCGTATACGTGCGTGTAAGTGCGTGTAAGTGCGTGTAAGTGGGTGTAAGTACGTATAAGTGTGTGTAAGTGCGTGTAAGTGCGTGTAAGTGGGTGTAAGTACGTATAAGTGTGTGTAAGTGCGTGTAAGTGCGTGTAAGTGCGTGTAAGTACGTGTAAGTACGTGTAAGTACGTGTAAGTGCAAGTAAGTGCGTGTAAGTGCGTGTAAGTGCGTGTAAGCACGTGTAAGCACGTGTAAGTACGTGTAAGTGCCTGAAAGTGCTGTCAGTGTGTGTAAGTGCGTGTAGTGCGTGTAAGTGCGTGTAAGTGCATGTAAGTGCGTGTAAGGACATGTAAGTTTGTGTAAGTGTGTGTAAGTGTGTGTAAGTGAGTGTAAGTGTGTGTAAGTGCGTGTAAGTGCGTGTAAGTACGTGTAAGTTTGTGTAAGTGAATGTAAGTTTGTGTAAGTGTATGTAAGTGTGTTTAAGTGCATGTAAGTACATGTAAGTGCGTGTAAGTATGCATAAGTGCGTGTAAGTGTGTATAAGTACGTGTAGGTGCGTGTAAGTACATGTAAGTGCGTGTAAGTGTGTGTAAGTACGTGTAAGTGCGTGTTAGTGCGTGTAAGTGCGTGTAAGAGCATGTAAGTACATGTAAGTACGTGTAAGTGCGGTTTAAGTTCGTGTAAGTGAGTGTAAGTGCTTCTAAGTACGTGTAAGTTCGTATAAGTGCGTGTAAGTACGTGTAAGTGTGTGTAAGTGCGTATAAGTGCGTGTAAGTATGTGTAAGTGTGTGTTAGTGCAGTTTGAGTTCGTGTAAGTGGATGTAAGTGCGTGTAAGTACGTGTAAGTATGTGTAAGTGCGTGTAAGTGCGTGTAAGTACGTTTAAGTATGTGTAAGTGCGTGTAAGTGTGTGTAAGTTTGTGTAAGTGCATATAAGTGCATGTAAGTGCGTGTACGTACGTGTAAGTACGTGTAAGTACGTGTGAGTGCAAGTAAGTGCGTGTAAGTACGTATAAGTGCATGTAAGCATGTGTAAGTGCGTGTAAGTATGTGTAAGTGTGTGTTAGTGCAGTTTGAGTTCGTGTAAGTGGATGTAAGTGCGTGTAAGTACGTGTAAGTATGTGTAAGTGCGTGTAAGTGCGTGTAAGTACGTTTAAGTATGTGTAAGTGCGTGTAAGTGTGTGTAAGTTTGTGTAAGTGCATATAAGTGCATGTAAGTGCGTGTACGTACGTGTAAGTACGTGTAAGTATGTGTGAGTGCAAGTAAGTGTGTGTAAGTACGTATAAGTGCATGTAAGCATGTGTAAGTGCGTGTAAGTTTGTGTAAGTGCGTGAAAGTGCATAGAAGTGCGTCTATGCGCGTGTAAGTGCAGTTTAAGTGGATGTAATTTTGTGTAAGTTCGTGTAAGTGCGTGTAAGTGTGTATAAGTACGTGTAAGTGAGTGTAAGTGCGACTAAGTGCGTGTATGTACGTGTAAGTGCATGTAAGTGCGTGTAAGTGCGTATAAGTGTGTGCAAGTACGTGTAAGTGCGTGTTAGTATGTGTATGTGTGTGTAAGTGCATGTAAGCACGTGTAAGTGCATGTAAGTGCATGTAAGTGTGGTTTAAGTGCGTGTAAGTTTGTGTAAGTGCATGTAAGTACGTACAAGTGTGTGTAAGTGCATGTAAGTGTGCATAAGTGCGTACAAGTGCGTGTAAATGCATGTAAGTGTGTGTAAGTGCTTGTTACTGCGTCTAAGTGAGTGAAGAAGCGTGTAAGTACGTGTAAGTGCGTGTAAGTGCGTGTAAGTGTGTGTAAGTGTGTGTAAATGCGTGTAAGTACGTGTAAGTTTGTGTAAGTGCTTGTATGTGCGTGTAAGTGCGTGTAAGTGTGTGTAAGTGTATGGAAGTGCGTGTAAGTTTAAGTGCGTATAAGTACGTGTAAGTACGTGTAAGTGCGTGTAAGTGTATGTTAGTGCGTATAAGTGCGTATAGGTGCGTGTAAGTGTGTGTAAGTGCTTGTAAGTATGTGTAAACTCGTGTAAGTGAATGTAACTTTGTGCAAGTATGTATCAGTGCGTGTAAGTGCGTGTAAGTGCGTGTAAGTGCGTGTAAGTGCGTGTAAGTGCGTATAAGTGTGTGTAAGTAGGTATAAGTGTGTGTAAGTGCATGTAAGTGGGTGTAAGTGCGTGTAAGTACGTGTAAGTACGTGTAAGTGCGTGTAAGTGTGTGGTAGTATGTATAAATGCGTGTAAGAGCGTGTAAGTGCATGTAAGTGCGTGTAAGCACGGTCTAATTTCATGTAAGTGAGTGTAAGTGTATGTAAGTTTGTGTAAGTTCATGTAAGTCCGTGTAAGTACGTCTAAGTGTGGTTTAAGTTTGTGTGAGTACGTGTAAGTGCGTGTAAGTGCATGAAAGTATGTATAAGTGCGTGTAAGTGCGTTTAAGTATGTGTAAGTGCGTGTAAGTGCGTGTAAGTTTGTGTAAGTACGTGTAAGTGCGTGCAAGTGCGTGTAGTATGTGTAAGTATGTGTAAGTATGTGTAAGTGCAAGTAAGTGCATGTAAGTACGTGTAAGTGCATGTAAGCACGTGTAAGTGCGTGTAAGTTTGTGTAAGTGCGTGTAAGTACGTGTAAGTGTGTGTAAGTGCATGTATGTATGTCTAAGTGCGTGTAAGTGCGTGTAAGTGCAGTTTAAGTGGGTGTAATTCTGTGTACGTTTGTGTAAGTACGTATAAGTGCGTGTAAGTGCATGTAAGTGAGTGTAAGTGCGACTAAGTGCGTGTAAGTACGTGTAAGTGCGTGTATGTGCGTATATTACGTGCAAGTACGTGTAAGTGCGTGTTAGTGTGTGTATGTGTGTGTAAGTACGTGTAAGTACGTGTAAGTACGTATAAGTATGTGTAAGTGCATGTAGGTGCGTGTAGGTGCCTGTAAGTAAGTGTAAGTACGTGCAAGTGCGTGCAAGTGCGTGTAAGTGTGTGTAAGTGTGTATAAGTGCATGTAAGTATGTATAAGTGCGTCTAAGTGCGTGTAAGTGCATGTAAGTGTGTGTAAGTGCCAGTAAGTGAGTATAAATGTGGTTTAAGTACGTGTAAGTTCGTGTAATTGCGTGTAAGTGCATACAAGTATGTGTAAGTGCGTGTAAGTTCGTGTAATTGCGTGTAAGTGCATACAAGTATGTGTAAGTGCGTGTAAGTTGGTGTACGTGCGTGTAAGTGCGTGTAAGTGTGTGTAAGTACGTGTAAGTGCGTGTTAGTACGTGTAAGTGTATGTAGAAGTGTGTACTTGCGTGTAAGTGCGTATAAGAGCATGTAAGTACGTGTAACTGCATGTAAGTGCGTGTAAGTGCGTGTAAGTGTGTGTAAGTGCGTGTAAGTGCATGTAAGTACGTATAAGTACGTGTAAGTGCATGTAAGTGTGTGTAAGTGTGTGTAAGTGCGTGTAAGTGTGCATAAGTGTGTGTAAGTATGTGTGAGTACGTGTGAGTGCGTGTAAGTATATGTAAGTGCGTGTAAGTGTGTGTAAGTGTGTATACGTACGTCTAAGTGCATACAAGTGAGTGTAAGTGTGTGTAAGTACGTATAAGTTTTTGTTAGTGCCTATAAATGCGTGGAAGTACGTGTAAGTGTGTGTAAGTACGTATCAGTATGTGGAAGTGCGTGTAAGGTCGTGTAAGAGCGTGTAAGAGTGTATAAGTGCGTGTAAGTGTGTGTAAGTGCGTGTAAGTGCGTGTAAGTGCGTGTAAATATGTATAAGTACGTATAAATGCGTGCAAGTGTGTATGAGTGCGTGTAAGTACGTATAAGTGCGTGTAAGTGCATGTAAGTGTGTGTAAGTGCCTGTAAGTGCGTATAAGTGCGTGTAAGTGCGTGTAAGTGCGTGTAAGTATGTGTAAGTTTGTGTAAGTTTGTGTAAATGAATGTAAGTTCGTGCAAGTGGGTGTAAGTGTGTGTAATTGCGTGTGAGTGCGTATAAGTGCGTGTAAGTGCATGTAAGTGTGTGTAAGTGCCTGTAAGTGCGTAT
Organism: Penium margaritaceum; assembly: GCA_023375785.1. Classification (NCBI taxonomy): domain Eukaryota; kingdom Viridiplantae; phylum Streptophyta; class Zygnematophyceae; order Desmidiales; family Peniaceae; genus Penium; species Penium margaritaceum. The sequence goes on along the minus strand of SZWC01000260.1, from coordinate 278,329 downwards.
AAGTGCGTGTAAGTGCGTGTAAGTGCGTGTAAGTATGTGTAAGTTTGTGTAAGTTTGTGTAAATGAATGTAAGTTCGTGCAAGTGGGTGTAAGTGTGTGTAATTGCGTGTAAGTGCGTATAAGTGCGTGTAAGTGCATGTAAGTTCATGTAAGTGCGTGTAAGTACGAGTATGGGTGTAAGTGTGTGTAAGTGCGTATAAGTGTGTGTAAGTACGTGTTAGTTTGTGTAAGTGAATGTAAGTTCGTGTAAGTGCGTATAAGTGTGTGTAAGTGCGTATAAGTGCATGTAAGTACGTGTAAGTGCATGTAAGTACGTGTAAGTCTGTGTAAGTATGTGTAAGTGCGTGTAAGTACATGTAAGTACGTGCAAGTGTGTGTAAGTACATGTAGGTATGTGTAAGTACGTGTGAGTGCGTGTAAGTACGTGTTAGTGTGTATGAGTGCGTGTAAGAGCGTGTAAGTGCATGTAAGTGTGTGTAAGTACAGTTTAAGTTCGTGTAAGTGTAGGTAAGTGCGTGTAAGTATGTGTAAGTACGTATAAGTGCGTATACGTGCGTGTAAGTGCAGTTTAAGTGGATATAATTTTGTGTAATTTTGTGTAAGTGCGTGTAAGTGCGTGTAAGTGCATGTAAGTGCGTGTACGTGCGTGTAAGTGCGTGTAAGAACGTGTAAGTATGTATAAGTGCGTATAAGTGCGTGTAAGTGTGTACAAGTGCGTGTAAGAGTGTATTTTAGTGCATATAAGTATGTATAAGTGCGTGTAAGTGAGTATAAGCGTGTGTAAGTGCGTGTGGGTGTGTATAGGTGTGTGTAAGTGCGTATATGTACATTTAAGTGCGTGTAAGTGTGTGTAAGTATGTATACATGCGTCTAAGTGCGTGAAAGTGCGTGTAAGTACGTGTAAGTACGTGTAAGTGCGTGTAAGTGCGTATAAGTGTGTGTAAGTATGTGTAAGTACGTCTAAGTGCGTGTTAGTGCGTATGAGTGCGTGTAAGAGCGTGTAAGTGCATGTAAGTGTGTGTAAAATGCGGTTTAAGTTCGTGTAAGTGAGTGTAAATGCGTGTAAGTACGTGTAAGGTCGTGTAAGTGTGTGTAAGTGTGTGTAAGTGCTAAAAGTGCGTGTAAGTACGTATAAGTGCGTGTAAGTGCGTGTAAGTATGTGTAAGTGTAGTTTAGTGCGTGTAAGTGCATGTAAGTATGTGTAAATGCGTGTAAGTGCGTGTATGTGCGTATAAGTACGTGTAAGTTCGTGTAAGTGCGTGTAAGTGCGTGTAAGTGCTTGTAAGTGCATGTACATGCGTCTATGTGTGTGTAAGTGCGTGTAAGTGTAGTTTAAGTGGGTGCTATTTTGTGTTAGTTCGTGTAAGTGCGTGTAAGTGCGTGTAAGTGCATGTAAGTGAGTGTAAGTGCGACTAAGTACGTGTAAGTACATGTAAGTGCGTGTACGTGCGTATAAGTGCGTACAAGTACATGTAAGTGTGTGTTAGTGTGTGTATGTGTGTGTAAGTACGTGTAAGTGTGTGTAAGTGTGTGTAAGTGCGTGTAAGTGCATGAAGGTGCATGTAGGTGCGTGTAAGTGCGTGTCAGTACATGTAAGTGCATGTACGTGCGTGTTAGTGTGTGTAGGTACGTATAAGTGCATGTAAGTACGTGTAAGTGCGTCTAAGTGCATGTAAGTGCGTGTAAGTGCGTGTAAGTGCATGTAAGTGCGTATAAGTGTGGTTTAAGTACGTGTAAGTTCGTGTAACGGCATGTAATTACATACAAGTGTGTATAAGTACGTGCAAGAGTGTGTAAGTTCGTGTACGTGTGTGTAAGTGTGTGTAAGTGTGTGTAAGTGCGTGTAAGTGCGTGTTAGTACGTGTAAGTGCAAGTAGAAGTGTGTAAGTGCGTGTAAGTGCGTGTAAGTATGTGTAAGTGCAAGTAGAAGTGTGTAAGTGCGTGTAAGTGCGTGTAAGAGCATGTAAGTACGTGTAACTGCATGTAAGTGCGTGTAAGTGCGTGTAAGTGTGTGTAAGTGCGTGTAAGTGCATGTAAGTACATGTAAGTATGTGTAAGTGCGTGTAAGTGTGTGTAAGTGTGTGTGAGTGCATGTGAGTGTGGGTAAGTATGTGTAAGTGCGTGTAAGTGCGTGTAAGTATGTATACGTACATGTTTGTGTGAGTAAGTGTGTGTAAGTGTGTGTAAGTACGTGTAAGTTTGTGTAAGTGTGTGTAAATGCGTGTAAGTATGTGTAAGTGTGTATAAGTGCATGTAATTATGTGGAAGTGTGTGTAACGTCGTGTAAGAGCGTGTAAGAGCAAATAAGTGCGTATAAGTGCGTGTAAGTGCGTGTAAGTGCGTGTAAGTGCGTGTAAGTGTGTGTAAGTACGTGTAAGTGGGTGTAAGTGCGTATAAGTGCGTGTAAGTATGTGTAAGTTTTTGTAAGTGTGTGTACATTCCTGTAAGTGCGTGTAAGTGCGTGTAAGTACGTGTAAGTGCATGGAAGTGCGTGTAAGTGTCTGTAAGTGCGTGTAAGTGTGTGTAAATGCGTGTAAGGGCATATTAGTATATATAAGTACGTGTAAGTGCATGTAAGTGCGTATCAGTGTGTGTAAGTATTTGTAAGTGCGTGTAAGTGCATGTAAGTACGTGTAAGTGCGTGTAAGTGCATCTAAGTACGTGTAAGTGCGTGTAAATGCCTGTAAGTACGTGTAAGTACGTATAAGTACGTGTAAGTACGTGTAAGTGCGTGTAAGTACGTGTAAGTTTGTGTAAGTGAATGTAAGTTCGTGTAAGTGCGTGTAAGTGTGTGTAAATGCGTGTAAGTGCGTGTAAGTGTGTGTAAGTGCGTGTAAGTGTGTGTAAGTGCGTGTAAGTGCAAGTATGGGTGTAAGTGTGTGTAATTGCGTGTAAGTGCGTGTAAGTACGTGTTAGTTTGTGTAAGTGAATGTAAGTTCGTGTAAGTCTGTGTCAGTGTGTGTAAGTGCGTATAAGTGCGTGTAAGTACGTGTAAGTGCGTGTAAGTGTGTATAAGTGTGTATAAGTGCGTGTAAGTGCGTGTAAGTACATGTACGTACGTGTAAGTGTATGTAAGTGCATGTAAGTATGTGTAAATATGTGTAAGTGCGTGTAAGTGCGTGTTAGTGCGTGTGAGTGCATGTAAGAGCGTGTAATTGCATGTAAGTGTGTGTAAGTGCAGTTTAAATTCGTGTAAGTGTGTGTAAGTGCGTATAAGTGCAGTTTAAGTTTGTGTAAGTGCAGGTAAGTGCGTGTAAGTGCGTATAAGTATGTGTAAGTACGTGTAAGTGCGTATAAGTGCGTGTAAGTACACTTTAAGTGGGTATAATCTTGTGTAAGTTTGTGTATGTGCGTGTAAGTGCGTATTAGTGCATGTAAGTGCGTGTAAGTGTGTGTAAGTGTGTGTAAGTATGTGTAAGTGTGTGTAAGTGCGTATAAGTGCGTGTAAGTGCGTGTAAGTG
>SZWC01000260.1:259253-274823 GCA_023375785.1 Penium margaritaceum | reverse complement strand
GTGTAAGTGTGTGTAAGTATGTGTAAGTGTGTGTAAGTGCGTATAAGTGCGTGTAAGTGTGTACAAGTATGTATAAGAGTGTGTTTTAGTGCATGTAAGTGTGTGTAAGTGCGTATAAGTACGTGTAAGTGCGTGTAAGTGCGTGTAAGTTTGTGTAGGTGTGTGTAGGTGTGTGTAAGTGTATAAAAGTACGTGTAAGTGCATGTAAGTACGTATACATGCATCTAAGTATGTGTAAGTGCGTGTAAGTGCGTGTAAGTACATGTAAGTGCGTGTAAGTGCGTATAAGTGCGTTTAAGTATGTGTAAGTGCGTCTAAGTACGTGTTAGTGCGCGTGAGTGCGTGTAAGAGCATGCAAGTGCATGTAAGTGCGTGTAAGTGCGGTTTAATTTCGTGCAAGTGAGTGTAAGTGCGTGTAAGTACGTGTAAGTTTGTGTAAGTGTGTGTAAGTCTGTGTAAGTGCTAAAAGTGCGTGTAAGTGCGTATACGTGCATGTAAGTGCATGTTAGTACTAGTAAGTATGTATAAGTGCGTGTAAGTATGTGTAAATGCGTGTAAGTGCGTGGAAGTGCATGTAAGTGCGTGTACGTTTGTATAAGTGTGCGTAAGTGCATGTAAGTGCATGTAAGTACGTGTAAGTACATGAAAGTATGTGTTAGTGCAAGTAAGTGCGTGTAAGTACGTGTAAGTACGTGTAAGTACGCGTAAGTTCATGTAGGTGCGTGTAAGTGCGTGTAAGTGCGTGTAAGTATGTATAAGTGTGTAAGTGCGTATAAGTGCGGTTTAAGTTTGTCTAAGTGCGTGTAAGTGCATGTAACTGCGTATAAGTGCATATAAGTGCGTGTAAATGTGTGTAAATGCGTATAAGTGCGTGTGAGTGTAGTTAAGTGGATGTATTTTAGTGTAAATTTGTGCAAGTGTGTGTAAGTGTGTATAAGTGTATGTAAGTGTGTGTAAGTGCGTGTAAGTGCGTGTAAGTGCGTGTAAGTGCATGTATGTGCGTGTAAGTGCGTATAAGTGTATGTAAGTGCGTGTAAGTGCGTGTAAGTATGTGTAAGTACGTGTTAGTGCATATAAGTAAATATGAGTGCGTGCAAGTGCGTGTAAGTGTGGTTTTAGTGCGTGCAATTTTGTGTAAGTGCGTGTAAGTGCGTGTAAATTCATGTAAGTGCGAGTAAGTATGTACAAGTGCGTGTAAGTGCGTATCAGTGCGTGTAAGTACGTTTAAGTGCATGTAAGTATGTGTAAGTACGTGTAAGTACGGTTTACGTTCATCTAAGTATGTGCAAGTGCATGTAAGTGCGTGTACGTGTGTGTAAGTGTATGTAAGTGTGGTTTAAGTGCGTGTAATTTCGTGTAATTTCGTGTAAGTGCATGTAAGAGCGTGTAAGTGTGTGTAAGTGCGTGTAAGTGCGTGTAAGTACATATAAGTACGTGTAAGTGTGTGTAGGAACGTGTAAGTGTGTGTAAGTACGTGTAAGTGCGTGTAGGTGCGTGTAATTTTGTGTAAGTGCGTGGAAGTATGTGTTAGTAAGTATGAGTGCGTGTATGTATGTGTAAGTATGTGTTAGTGCGTGTAAGTGTGTGTAAGTGGGTGTAAGTGCGTCTAAGTGCGTGCATGTTTGTGCAAGTGCGTGTAAGTATGTGTAAGTTCGTGTAAGTGCGTGTAAGTGCGTGTAAGTACGTGTAAGTGCGTGTAAGTGCGTGTAAGTGTGTGTAAATGCGAGTAAGTGTATATAAGTGCGTCGAAGTGCGTGTAAGTGTGTATAAGTACGTGTAAGTGTGTGTAAGTACGTATAAGTGCGTGTGACTGTGTGTAAGTATGTGTAAGTGTGTGTAAGTGTGTGTAAGTTCGTGTAAGTATATGTAAGTGCATGTAAGTACATGTAAGTGCGTGTAAGTGCGTGTAAGTACATGTAAGTACATGTAAGTACATAAAAGTGCGTGTAAGTGTGTATAAGTGTGTGTACGTGTGTGTAAGTGTGTGTAAGCGTGTGTAAGTGTGTGTTAGTGCATATGAGTGCATGTAAGAGCGTGTAAGTGCATGTAAGTGCGTGTTAGTGCGGTTCAAGTTCGTGTAAGTGAGTGTAAGTGCGTGTAAGTATGTGTAAGTTCGTGTAAGTACGTGTAAGTGCGTGTAAGTGCTAAAAGTGCGTGTAAGTGTGTGTAAGTGCGTGTAAATGTGTGTAAGTGCGTGTAAGTGCTAAAAGTGCGTGTAAGTGTGTGTAAGTACGTGTAAGTGCGTGTAAGTACGTGTAAGTACGTATAAGTACGTGTAAGTACGTGTAAGTGCGTGTAAGTATGTGTAAGTTCGTGTAAGTACGTGTAAGTGCGTGTAAGTGCTAAAAGTGCGTGTAAGTGTGTGTAAGTGCGTGTAAATGTGTGTAAGTGCGTGTAAGTGCAGTGTAAGTTCGTGTAAGTGCATATAAGTGCGTGTAAGTACGTGTAAACATGTGTAGGTATGTGTAAGTGCGTGTAAGTGCATGTAAGTGCGTGTATGTATGTGTAAGTGCGTGTAAGTTCGTGTAAGTGTGTGTAAGTGCGTGTAAGTGTGTGTATGTACGTGTAAGTACGTGTAAGTATGTGTAAGTGCAAGTAAGTGCGTGTAAGTATGTGTAAGTACGTATAAGTATGTATACATTTGAGTAAGTGCGTGTAAGTGTGTGTAAGTGCGTGTAAGTTTGTGTAAGTGCATGTAAGTACGGTTTACGCTTGTGGAAGTGCGTGTAAGTGCATGTAATTGCGTGTAAGTACATCTAAGTGCGTATAAGTGCATGTAAGTACGTGTAAGTGCGTGCAAGTGCAGTTTTAGTGGGTATTATTTTGTTTAAGTTCGTGTAAGTGTGTGTAAGTGTAGGTAAGTGTATGTAAGTACGTATAAGTGCGTATAAGTGCGTGTAAGTGCGTGTAAGTGCGTGTAAGTGCGTGTAAGTACGTATAAGTGCGTATAAGTGTATGTAAGTGCGTGTAAGTACGTGTAAGTGCGTGTAAGTACCTGTTAGTGTGTGAAAGTGCGTGTAAGTGTGTGCAAGTGCGTGTAAGTGTGGTTAAAGTGCGTGTATGTTTGTATTAGTGCGTGTAAGTACGTGTAAGTTTGTGTAAGTGTGTGTAAGTGCGTGTAAGTGTGTGTAAGTACGTGTAAGTGCGTGTAAGTGTGTGTTAGTATGTGTAAGTGTGTGTTAGTGCGTGTAAGTGTGTGTAAGTGCGTGTTAGTGTGTGTAAGTGCGTGCAAGTGTGTGTAAGTGCATGTCAGTGCGTGTAAGTGCATGTAAGTGCATATAAGTGCGTGTCCGTGCGTGTAAGTACGTGTAAGTACGTGTAGGTGCGTGTAAGTACATGTAAGTGTGTGTAAGTGCGTGTAAGTATGTGTAAGTATGTGTAAGTGCGTGTAAGTGCATGTAAGTGCGTATAAGTATGTGTAAGTGCGTGTAAGTGCAGTTTAAGTTTGTGTAAGTTCGTGTAAGTGTATGTAAGTGCATGTAAGTGTGTGTAAGTGCGTGTAAGTGCGTGTAAGTGCATATAAGTGGGTGTAAGTGCGTGTGAGTGCAGTTTAAGTGGGTGTAATTTTGTGTATGTTTGTGTAAGTACATGTAAGTGTGTGTAAGTACGTGTAAGTAGATGTAAGTGTGTGTAAGTGTGTGTAAGTACGTGTAAGTACGTGTAAGTGCGTGTAAGTGCCTGTTAGTGCGTGTAAGTATGAGTAAGTGCGTGCAAGTGCGTATAAGTGTGATTTAGTGCGTGTAAGTTTATGTAAGTGTGTTTAAGTGCATGTAAGTTTGCGTAAGTGTGTGTAAAAGCTTGTAAGTGTGTATAAGTGCGTGTAAGTACGTGTAAGTCCGTGTAAGTGCATGTAAGTACGTGTAAGTGCGTGTAAGTGCCTGTTAGTGCGTGTAAGTATGAGTAAGTGCGTGCAAGTGCGTATAAGTGTGATTTAGTGCGTGTAAGTTTATGTAAGTGTGTTTAAGTGCATGTAAGTTTGCGTAAGTGTGTGTAAAAGCTTGTAAGTGTGTATAAGTGCGTGTAAGTACGTGTAAGTCCGTGTAAGTGCATGTAAGTACGTGTAAGTGCGTGTAAGTGCCTGTTAGTGCGTGTAAGTATGAGTAAGTGCGTGCAAGTGCGTATAAGTGTGATTTAGTGCGTGTAAGTTTATGTAAGTGTGTTTAAGTGCATGTAAGTTTGCGTAAGTGTGTGTAAAAGCTTGTAAGTGTGTATAAGTGCGTGTAAGTACGTGTAAGTCCGTGTAAGTGCATGTAAGTACGTGTAAGTGCGTGTAAGTGCCTGTTAGTGCGTGTAAGTATGAGTAAGTGCGTGCAAGTGCGTATAAGTGTGATTTAGTGCGTGTAAGTTTATGTAAGTGTGTTTAAGTGCATGTAAGTTTGCGTAAGTGTGTGTAAAAGCTTGTAAGTGTGTATAAGTGCGTGTAAGTACGTGTAAGTTTGTGTAAGTGCGTGTAAGTGCGTATAAGTACGTGTAAGTACGTGTAAGTGCGTGTAAGTGCCTGTTAGTGCGTGTAAGTATGAGTAAGTGCGTGCAAGTGCGTATAAGTGTGATTTAGTGCGTGTAAGTTTGTGTAAGTGTGTTTAAGTGCATGTAAGTTTGCGTAAGTGTGTGTAAAAGCTTGTAAGTGTGTATAAGTGCGTGTAAGCGTGTGTTAGTACGAGTAAGTGTGTGTTAGTGCGTGTAAGTGTGTGCAAAAGTGTGCAAGTACGTGTAAGTGCGTGTAAGTGCATGTAAGTGCGTGTAAGTGCATGTAAGTGCGTGTAAGTGTGTGTAAGTGCGTGTAAGTGCGTGTAAGTGTAAGTAAGGAAGTAGAAGTACGTGTAAATGCATGTAAGTGCGTGTAAGAGTGTGTAACTACGTGTAAGTACGTGTAAGTGCCTGTAAGTGCGTGTAAGTGAGTGTAAGTGTGTGTAAGTGCGTGTAAGTATGTGTGACTGCGTGTAAGTATGTGGAAGAGTTTGTAAGTATGTGTAAGTGTGTGTAAGTGCGTGTAAGTACGTGTAAGTCCGTGTAAGTGCATGTAAGTACGTGTAAGTGCGTGTAAGTGCGTGTAAGTGCGTGTAAGTGCGTGTAAGTCTGTGTAAGTGCATGTTAGTGCGTGTTAGTTTGTGTGAGTGCGTGTAAGAGTGTATACGTGCATGTAAGTTTGTGTTTGTGTGGTTTAAGTACATGTAAGTGAGTGTAAGTGCGTGTGAGTATGTGTAAGTGCATGTAAGTGCTGTTTAAGTTCGTATAAGTACATGTAAGTACGTGTATGTGAAAGTGCATATAAGTGCATGTAAGTGCGTGTAAGTATGTGTAAGTGCGTATATGTGCGTGTAAGTTTGTATAAGTGTGTGTAAGTGTGTGTTAGTGCGTATAAGTACGTATACGTATGTGTACGTATGTGTAAGTGCAAATAAGTGTGTGTAACTACGTGTAAGTGCATGTAAGCATGTGTAAGTGAGTGTAAGTGCGTGTAAGTGCGTGTAAGGGGGTGTAAGTACGTGTAAGTGCCTGTAAGTGCATGTAAGTGCGTGTGATGGCAGTTTAAGTGGGTGTGATTGCAGTTTAAGTGGGTGTAATCTTGTGTAAGTTTGTGTAAGTGCGTGTAAGTGCGTGTAAGTACGTGTAAGTACGTGTAAGTGTGTGTAAGTGCATGTAAGTACGTGTAAGTGCGTGTAAGTGCATGTAAGTGCGTGTATGTATGTATAAGTGTGTGTAAGTACGTGTAAGTACGTGTAAGTGTGTGTTAGTGCGTGTAAGTGCGTGAAAGTGCGTGCAAGTACGTGTAAGTGCGTGTAAGTTTATATAAGTGCGTGTAAATGCGTGCAAGTGCGTGTAAGTATATGTAAGTACACTTAAGTGCATGTAAGTATGTGTAAGTGTGTGTAAGGTCGTGTAAGAGCGTCTGAGAGTGTGTAAGTATGTGTAAGTGCGTGTAAGTGCATGTAAGTATGTATAAGAGCGTGTAAGTACGTGTAAGAGCGTGTAAGTACATGTACCTTTGTGTAAGTGTGTGTAAGTGCGTGTAAGTGCATGTATGTACGTGTAAGTGCGTGTAAGTGTGTGTAAGTGCAAGAAATGGTGTGTAAGTATGTGTAAGTGCATTTAAGTACGTATAACTGCGTGTACGTACGTGTAAGTGCGTGTAAGTGCATGTAAGTGCGTGTAAGTGCGTGTAAGTGTGTGTAAGTGCAAGAAATGGTGTGTAAGTATGTGTAAGTGCATTTAAGTACGTATAACTGCGTGTACGTACGTGTAAGTGCGTGTAAGTGCATGTAAGTGCGTGAAAGTACGTGTAAGTTTGTGTAAGTGCGTGTAAGTTCCTGTAAGTGCGTGTAAGTGCATTTAAGTGCGTGTAAGTGTGTGTAAGTGTGTGTTAGTGCGTGTAAGTGCGTGTAAGTGCGTGTAATTACGGATAAGTACGTGTAAGTACAAGTATGTGCGTGTAAGTACGTGTAAGTGCCTATAAGCACGTGTAAGTTCATGTAAGTGTGTGTAAGTGTGTATAAGTGCGTGTAAGTACGTGTAAGTACGTGTAAGTGCGTGTAAGTACGTATACATTGGTGTAAGTGCATGTAAGTGCGTGTAAGTGCGTATTAGTGCGTCTAAGTACGTGTAAGTTTGTGCAAGTGAATGTAAGTTCGTGTAAGTGCGTGTAAGTGCGTATAAGTATGTGTAAGTACGTGTAAGTACGTGTAAGTGCGTGTAAGTATGTGTACGTGTGTATAAGTGCGTGTAAGTGCATGTAAGTACGTGTAAAAGCGTGCAAGTGAGTACAAGTGTGTGTAAATACATGTAATTTTGTGTAAGTGAATATAAGTTCGTGTAAGTGCAAGTAAGTACATGCAAGTGCGTGTAAGTGCGTGTAAGCTCGTGGTAAGTACGTGTAAGTGCATGTAAGTGTGTGTAAGTGTGTGTAAGTGTGTGTAAGTACATGTAAGTGTGTGTAAGTGCGTGTAAGTGCGTATTAGTGCGTGTGAGTGCGTGTAAGAGCGTGTAAGTGCATGTAAGTATGTATAAGTGCGGTTTAAGTTCGTGTAAGTGAGTGTTAGTGTGTGTAAGTATGTGTACGTTCGTGTAAGTACGTGTAAGTACGTGTAAGTGCTAAAAGTGCGTGTAAGTGTGTGTAAGTGCGTGTAAGTGCGTGTAAGTGTGTGTAAGTGCAGTTTAAGTTCGTGTAAGTGCGTATAAGTGCGTGTAAGTGCGTGTAAGTATGTGTAAGTGTGTGTAAGTGCGTGTAAGTGCGTATAAGTATGTGTAAGCTATGCTGACCACCCTACTAAGTGATCGATGATCGATCTCTATCTCTTGGAGCAAGTGATCGACGATCGACGATCGATGAGGACAGAAAGTGCTCAGAATGGGCTAAAACTGGGCAGTCTCTAACTTTCATCCATGGCATATCCACTCCCACGCTAAATCCTCACTTTTATGCATCTTATGAATAAGGGTCATCAAACTCTTATCCACACATGTAGCATAGGTAGAGTGTCCACATTGCGGACCCGGGTTCATTAGCTAAGTTGTCTGGGTGTGTCCCCAGCCCAACCATATGGTAGGCCGAAAACAAAAAGGCGCTGAGGCAGTCCTGATCACGACCAAAGGACAAAACAAAATTGAAACTCGCGGTAGCTGCCTCCGGATATGGCGCAGGACTGCCTGCGCGTCAGTTCAGACGCGCAGGCAGTCCTCCTTGCCTATCTGGCCGCAGGAGCCACCTGCACCTCTTGACGCGCAGGCCACACCGCCTGCGCGTCAAGAGGTTCCCGTTTCCGTTCTCAGGCCGTCAACCACCTTATCATCCGCAAGAAAAATCCCCCATCCCCCCCAACCGCCGGTTTGCATCGCAAACTGACGGGTTTGGGGAGGGGGGGGGGGTGATTGCGTTCAGAGAGCATGGGTCCCACCCCTCCCGTCAGCTCCTCCGGAATCCACCACATCGTCGTTTGCGTTCAATGGACGTTGGCGTGGACCCCCCTCCCCACCCCCCTCCGCCACACTTCGCCGCGCCGCGACTAAGTGTCGCGGGGGGGGGGGGGGGGGGGGGGGGGCGGGGGGGTGTCGCTGCCGACGTCAACGTCGACGTGGTCCACGACTGAAGATCGTCAACCACCTCCAGGTGGTCGATGATCGAGGTCAGCATAGTGTGTAAGTACGTGTAAGTGCGTGTAACTTCGTGTAAGTGTGTGTAAGTGCATGTAAGTGTGTGTAAGTACGTGTAAGTACGTGTAAGTACGTGTAAGTGCAAGCAAGTGCATGTTAGTACGTGTAAGTGCGTATAAGCATGTGTAAGTTTCTATAAGTACGTGTAACTACGTGTAAGTGCGTGTAAGTGTGTGTAAGTGTGTGTAAGTGCGTGTAAGTGTAGTTTAAGTTTGTGTAAGTGCGTATAAGTGCATGTAACTGCGTGTAAGTACGTGTAAGTGCGTGTAAGTGCCTGTTAGTGCGTATAAGTGCGTGTAAGTGCGTGTAAGTATGTGTAAGTGTGTGTAAATGCGTGTAAGTGCGTGTAAGTATGTGTAAGTGTGTGTAAATGCGTGTAAGTGCGTGTAAGTATGTGTAAGTGTGTGTAAATGCGTGTAAGTGCGTGTAAGTATGTGTAAGTGTGTGTAAATGCGTGTAAGTGCGTGTAAGTATGTGTAAGTGTGTGTAAATGCGTGTAAGTGCGTGTAAGTATGTGTAAGTGTGTGTAAATGCGTGTAAGTGCGTGTAAGTGCCTGTTAGTGCGTATAAATGCGTGTAAGTGCGTGCAAGTGCGTATAAGTGTGGTTTAAGTGCGTGTAAGTTCGTGTAAGTACATGTAAGTTTGTGTAAGTGTGTGTAAGTTTGTGTAAGTATGTGTAAGTGCGTGTAAGTGCGTGTAAGTGTGTGTCAGTGTATGTAAGTATGTGTTAGTGCGTGTAAGTGTGTAACAAAGCGTGTAAGTGTGTGTAAGTGCGTGTAAGTGTATGTAAGTACATGTAAGTACATGTAAGTGCGTGTAAGTGCGTATAAGTACGTGGAAGTACGTGTAAGTACGTGTAAGAGCGTGTAAGGGTGTGTAAGTGCGTGTAAGTTCGTGTAAGTGCGTGTTAGTACGTCTAAGTACGTGTAAGTGCATGTATGTACGTGTAAGTACTTTTAAGTGTGTGTAAGTGCGTGTAAGTACGTGTGACTGCGTGTAAGTATATGTAAGTGCGTATAAGTGAGTGTAAGTATGTGTAAGTACGTATAAGTGCGTGTAAGTGCGTGTACGTGCGTGTAAGAGCATGTAAGTGCATGTAATTGCGTGTACGTGCGTAAATGTGTGTGTAAGTCTGTGTGAGTGCAATTTAAGTGGGTGTCATTTTGTGTAAGTTCGTGTAAGTGCGTGTAAGTACGTGTAAGTGCGTGCAAGTGCGTATAAGTGCATGTAAGTGCGTGTAAGTGAATGTAAGTGCATGTAATTACGTGTAAGTGTGTGAAAGTGTGTGTAAGTACGTGTAAGTGCGTGTAAGTTCCTGTTGGTGCATATAAGTGCGTGTAAGTGCATGCAAGTGCGTGTAAGTGTGATTTAAGTGCGTGTAAGTTTGTGTAAGTGCGTGTAAGTTCGTGTAAGTGCGTGGAAGTTTGTGTAAGAACGTGTACGTTTGTGTAAGTGTGTGTAAGTGCGTGTAAGTGCGTGTAAGTGTGTGTTCGTGCATGTAAGCATGTGTTAGTGCGTGTTAGTGTGTACCAAAGTGTGTAAGTGCGTGTTAGTGCGTGTAAGTGCATGTAAGTGCATGTAAGTGCATGTAAGTGCGTGTAAGTGCGTATAAGTGTGTGGAAGTACGTGTAAGTGTGTGTAAGAGCATGTAAGGATGTGTAAGTGCGTGTAAGTTCATGTAAGTGTGTGGAAGTGCGTCTAAGTGCGTGTAAGTGCGTGTAGGTACGTGTAAGTACGTGTACGTGCGTGTAAGTACGTGTAAGTACATGTGACTGCGTGTAAGTATGTGTAAGTGCGTGTAAGTGAGTGTAAGTACGTGTAAGTGCGTATAAGTGCGTACAAGTGCGTGTAAGTGCGTGTAAGAGCATGTAAGTGCATGTAATTGCGTGTAAGTGTGTAAACATGCGTGTAAGTACGTGTGAGTGCAATTTAAGTGGGTGTAATTTTGTGTAAGTTCGTGTTAGTGCGTGTAAGTACGTGTAAGTGCGTGTAAGTACGTATAAGTGCGTGTAAATGCGTGTAAGTGCGTGTAAGTGCATGTAAGTACGTGTAAGTGTGTGTATGTGTGTGTAAGTGTGTGTAAGTGCGTGTAAGTACCTTTTAGTGCGTATACGTGCGTGTAAGTGCGTGCAAGTGCATTTAAGTGTGATTTAAGTGCGTGTAAGTTCGTGTAAGTGCGTGTAAGTACGTGTAAGTGTACGTAAGTACGTGTAAGTACATGTAAGTGCATGTAGGTACGTGTAAGTGTGTGTAAGTGCGTGTAAGTGCCTGTAAGTGTGTGCAAGTGCGTATAAGTGCGTGTAAGTGCGTGTAAGTGCGTATAACTGTATGTAAGTGCTTGTAAGTACGTGTAAGTACGTGTAAGTGCGTGTAAGCATGTGTAAGTACGTGTAAGTACGTGTGATTGCGTGTAAGTATGTGTAAGTGCGTGTAAGTGAGTGTAAGTGCGTGTAACTGCGTATAAGTGCATGTAAGTACGTGTAAGTGCGTGTAAGTACATGGAAGTGCGTGTAAGTGCGTGTAAATGTGTATAAGTGTAGGTAAGTACGTGTGAGTGTAGTTTAAGTGGGTGTAATTTCGTGTCAGTTTGTGTAAATGCGTGTAAGTGTGTGTAAGTGCGTGTAAGTACGTGTAAGTACGTGTAAGTGCGTGCAAGTATGTGTAAGTGTGTGTAAATGCGTGTAAGTGCGTGTAAGTGCGTGTAAGTGCCTGTTAGTGCGTATAAGTGCATGTAAGTGCGTGCAAGTGCGTGTAAGTGTGGTTTAAGTGCGTGTAAGTTCGTGTAAGTACGTGTAAGTTTGTGTAAGGGCATGCAAGTTTGTGTAAGTGTGGGAAAATATGTGTAAGTATGTGTAAGTGTGTGTAAGTACGTGTAAGTGCGTGTAAGTGTGTTGATGCCCCCAATTTTGTCGCGGCCTTGATTTTTCCGCGGACGGCAACTTTCCGCGGATCCCCGCAGACTACTCACTTTACTACTGTAATTTTACTACGAGGGATCAGCAATACGCGGTTGTCGCCCTCAGGCTAGAGACTACTCCGCGGACCACGAGTCTGGGACTGCTGCGTATACACCTTATGAGAAATGGCACTCCGCGAGCCACTAGAATACGACAACCCACAACGGGAAAATCCCCTTTGTATCAGCTATTCCGCGGACCACGGTTCTAGACTTCTGCGCAGGCACCTCACCGATGAGTGATGCTCCGCGTTCCACTTCTTCCCACACGGGTGTCCACCACCTCGTGGCGTCCGACTCCTCTCCGCGGAACCCCGTCCCGCGGACGTGTGCAAGCAAGGGACACCACCGGCAGCCCACCTCACTCGGACTTTTGGTTCCTCACACACCTACTCCCATAGTCCGCGGACCGGACTCCGAGAGCGACTGAGGACAAGAGGGTAGTGGGCGAAGCACAGGAATGAGAGTAGGCCAATGACTCTGATCAAGCTGATTGCGGAGTACATGGAATACTTTGGAAGGCAAGCAAGTCTGAGTTGCACTTCTCCTACTGCTAGTGAGGCCCCTTTTCTACTCGGGACTCCGCGCAGCGTGTCTACACACCGATGGTCTCATCCCTCTCACATCCTCCTACTCCTTCTACTCGGACTCCACGCGGTGCGGCTACGCACCGCGGGTCTCGTCCCACACACACACTGTCTATCCTGCTGGTCACTTTCTTCATCCACCGTTCGTACACGCGGTTCTTCGTGTTCTTCCTTGAATCTTCGTCCTCAGCGGTGCGTCTCCCGAGGCTCCTCCGTGATTGATGCTTGATCACTTGTGCTGATTGGTCATTTCTCCTCTGATTGCTCAGTTCCTCCGCTCTCCTACCTGCGCTTCGTCAGTGGCGGCGGATTCTGTTTTGGCTTGTCCCCGTTTCCTTTGCACCGCGGCCCTTCCCTTCACGGCTTCCCGCCTGGCCACAAATTCTTCGGCTGAGAAGAACCGCCGCAGACAAATGTTCATCTGCGGCGGCCTCTTCCACCGGTACCCTGACTCTTGCTTCCCCCCGGATCCGCGTTTACTCCTCGCTCAACCGCATCCGCAGGAGCCAGCATACCATGCGCGGACCCTCTGCCTCCTCGATCCTTATTCCGCCGGTTACTTCTTCTAAGGAGCTGCGGCAGGATGGTGCGTGACATGTGTGTTAGTGCGTGTAAGTATGTGTTAGTATGTGTAAGTGTGTGCCAACGTGTGTAAGTGCGTGTAAGTGCATGTAAGTGCGTGTAAGTGTGTGTTAGTGCGTGTAAGTATGTGTTAGTATGTGTAAGTGTGTGCCAACGTGTGTAAGTGCGTGTAAGTGCATGTAAGTGCGTGTAAGTGCATGTAAGTGCGTGTAAGTGCGTATAAGTACGTGTAAGAACGTGTAAGTGCGTTTAAGTGCGTGTAAATGTGTGTTCGTGCATGTAAGTATGTGTTAGTGCGTGTTAGTGTGTACCAAAGTGTGTAAGTGCGTGTAAGTGCGTGTAAGTGCATGTAAGTGCATGTAAGTGCATGTAAGTGCGTGTAAGTGCATATAAGTGCGTGGAAGTACGTGTAAGTGCGTGTAAGAGCATGTAAGGATGTGTAAGTGCGTGTAAGTTTGTGTAAGTACGTGGAAGTGCGTCTAAGTGCGTGTAAGTGCGTGTAAGTGCGTGTAAGTGCGTGTAAGTGCATGTAAGTGCGTATTAGTAAGTGTGACTGCGTGTAACTATGTGTAAGTGCGTGTAAGTGAGTGTAAGTGCGTGTAAGTGCGTATAAGTGCGTACAAGTGCGTGTAAGTGCGTGTAAGAGCATGTAAGTGCATGTAATTGCGTGTAAGTGTGTAAACATGTATGTAAGTGCGTGTGAGTGCAATTTAAGTGGGTGTAATTTTGTGTAAGTTCGTGTAAGTGCTTGTAAGTACGTGTAAGTGCGTGTAAGTACGTATAAGTGCGTGTAAGTGTGTGTAAGTGCGTGTAAGTGCATGTAAGTACGTGTAAGTGTGTGTATGTGTGTGTAAGTGCGTGTAAGTGCGTGTAAGTGCCTTTTAGTGCGTATAAGTGCGTGTAAGTGCGTGTAAGTGCGTGTAAGTACGTGTAAGTGCACGTAAGTACGTGTAAGTACATGTAAGTGCATGTAAGTACGTGTAAGTGTGTGTAAGTGCGTGTAAGTGCCTGTAAGTGTGTGTAAGTGCGTATAAGTGCATGTTAATGCGTGTAAGTGCGTATAAGTGTATGTAAGTGCGTGTAAGTACGTGTAAGTACGTGTAAGTGCGTGTAAGCATGTGTAAGTACGTGTAAGTACGTGTGATTGCGTGTAAGTATGTGTAAGTGCGTGTAAGTGAGTGTAAGTGCGTGTAAGTGCGTATAAGTGCATGTAAGTACGTGTAAGTGCGTGTAAGTACATGGAAGTGCGTGTAAGTGCGTGTAAGTGTGTATAAGTGCGTGTAAGTGCTTGTAAGTGCCTTTTAGTGCGTATAAGTGCGTGTAAGTGCGTGCAAGTGCGTGTAAGTGTGATTTAAGTGCGTGTAAGTTCGTGTAAGTGCGTGTAAGTACATGTAAGTCCGTGCAAGTGTGTGTACGTGTGTGTAAATGCGTGTAAGTGCGCGTAAGTGCGTGTAAGTGCCTGTTAGTGCGTATAAGTGCGTGTAAGTGCGTGCAAGTGCGTGTAAGTGTGATTTAAGTGCGTGTAAGTTCGTGTAAGTGCGTGTAAGTACATGTAAGTCCGTGCAAGTGTGTGTACGTGTGTGTAAATGCGTGTAAGTGCGCGTAAGTGCGTGTAAGTGCCTGTTAGTGCGTATAAGTGCGTGTAAGTGCGTGCAAGTGCGTGTAAGTGTGATTTAAGTGCGTGTAAGTTCGTGTAAGTGCGTGTAAGTACATGTAAGTCCGTGCAAGTGTGTGTACGTGTGTGTAAATGCGTGTAAGTGCGTGTAAGTGCGTATAAGTGCATGTAAGTACGTGTAAGTGCGTGTAAGTGTGTTGATGCCCCCAATTTTGCCGCGTCCCTGATTTTTCCGCGGACGGCAACTTTCCGCGGATCCCCGCGGACTACTCACTTTACTACTGTAATTTTACTACATGGGATCAGCAATACGCGGTTGTCGCCCTCAGGCTAGAGACTACTCCGCGGACCACGAGTCTGGGACTGCTGCATATACACCTTATGAGAAATGGCACTTCGCGAGCCACTAGAATACGACAACCCACAACGGGAAAATCCCCTTTGTATCAGCTATTCCGCGGACCACGGTTCTAGACTTCTGCGTAGGCACCTCACCAATGAGTGATGCTCCGCGTTCCACTTCTTCCCACACGGGAGTCCACCACCTCGTGGCGTCCGACTCCTCTCCGCGGAACCCCGTTTCGCGGACGTGTGCAAGCAAGGGACACCACCGGCAGCCCACCTCACTCGGACTTTTGGTTCCTCACACACCTACTCCCATAGTCCGCGGACCGGACTCCGAGAGCGACTGAGGACAAGAGGGTAGTGGGCAAAGCACAGGAATGAGAGTAGGCCAATGACTCTGATCAAGCTGATTGCGGAGTACATGGAATACTTTGGAAGGCAAGCAAGTCTGAGTTGCACTTCTCCTACTGCTAGTGAGGCCCCTTTTCTACTCGGGACTCCGCGCAGCGTGTCTACACGCCGACGGTCTCATCCCTCTCACATCCTCCTACTCCTTCTACTCGGACTCCACGCGGTGCGGCTACGCACCGCGGGTCTCGTCCCACACACACACACTGTCTATTCTGCTGGTCACTTTCTTCATCCGCGGTTCGTACACGCGGTTCTTCGTGTTCTTCCTTGAATCTTCGTCCTCAGCGGTGCGTCTCCCGAGGCTCCTCCGTGATTGATGCTTGGTCACTTGTGCTGATTGGTCATTTCTCCTCTGATTGCTCAGTTCCTCCGTTGTCCTGCCTGCGCTTCGTCAGTGGCCGCGGATTCTGTTTTGGCTTGTCCCCGTTTCCTTTGCACCGCGGCCCTTCCCTGGCCACAAATTCTTCGGCTGAGAAGAACCGCCGCAGACGAATGTTTGTCTACGGCGGCCTCTTCCACCGGTACCCTGACTCTTGCTTCCCCCCGGATCCGCGTTTATCCCTCGCTCAACCGCATCCGCGGGAGCCAGCATACCATCCTCG
The DNA here is from genome assembly GCA_023375785.1 of Penium margaritaceum. Taxonomy (NCBI): domain Eukaryota; kingdom Viridiplantae; phylum Streptophyta; class Zygnematophyceae; order Desmidiales; family Peniaceae; genus Penium; species Penium margaritaceum. The sequence goes on along the minus strand of SZWC01000260.1, from coordinate 259,576 downwards.
GACCCTCTGCCTCCTCAATCCCTATTCCGCCAGTTACTTCTTCTGCGGAGCTGCGGCAGGATTGTGCGTGACACTTATGCCCCCAAACCCCCCTTTTCTCGAGACTCTGTCCCAGAGTCTCTTAGCGCGCTTTCTGCGTGAAGTACTTGTGGGGCTTGGGATGACCCCGCTCCTGGCATGGCCTGCAGTATCTCTCCACCGCTCCTCCCCTCCGCTTGAGCTTCACCGCGCACTCATCATGGACGAATAGCCGGCATCCCTCACACCGCGCTCCGATCGTGGGTGCGCCGACCAAGTTCTTGCATGAGGAGCAGTGTGGCGCG
>SZWC01000260.1:234053-259158 GCA_023375785.1 Penium margaritaceum | reverse complement strand
GCTCGTACTTTTGGCAGCTTGAGCATCGGTAGATCCGTTTGCCTTCGCTGCTCCGCCCCACCTCTTTGACGCAGGATTCATGTGCCAGGTCACCGCAGTGCTCGCATCGGTAGACTGTCCCCTCAAGCCGGCCAAAGCAGTTGTCCCCCGTGCAGAGGCGCTTGTTGGAGAACTTCAATTTCATCCTCCGCGGCTTGTTGCGACAGTTGCTGCAGGTCTAGATGCCCTCCTTCCCGCGTTTGCCACACCGCAGGTGGCACATGGTTTGACACATGCCGCAGGGTTTGCCGAACTCGGTCAGCTCTGTTTTACACCCTTCGCAAAGTGGGGCCAGAGTTTCAGTAGCGTAAGATAGTGAGGCCCCTGCTTCCACAATTTCTGCTCCCACACATCTGAGACACTGTCCGGCCCATACCGAGCTGCCCGTCACCAAGCAGCTTTGATGAGCCATCCGGCCACACTTGGTTCAGCGTTCCCCTGTGCGGACAGCCTTTATGCAGGTGGGGCAGTTTTCTACGGTAGGTGCGGGCAGGTCCTGTTCGTCCTCATCCTCCGAATCAACCTCCTCTCCCTCTGCGGTGACATGCGTCGGCTTCCGGATCCCGAGCTCGCATTCGATCTCTTGGCGGCACCTTCGACATTTTTCTGATCCGCTCTGTTCCCCTTTTGCGTTCCGCGGCTGCTCCAGGCACTCGTCGCATATTCTTCGGTGGCATCCTTCATAGTCCTGCACCCGTGCCCACATTGAGCACACGTCTGGCGCGCCTTCTCCTTCTGGGCCTGCTCCGTCGCTGCTATCCGACCTTCCTCTTGCAATTGTCGCATGGTGGCTCTTGTCATTGTGCGTGGCCCTTGCCGCATCCCTGCTGCCTCCTCTTCCTCCTCTTCCTCCTCATCAGGGTCCCATCCTCCTCGCGCCTCTCCTCCCCCAGAGTCTGGGCCGGCTCCGCCGCCGGAACCTGGGCCGGCTTCGCCGCCTTCCTCCTTTTTCTGCTCCACTTCCTCCCCTTGGTCTTCACTCATGCACCGCAGACAGGTGCGGTTCCAACCAATGCAGCTCTTGGCCAGCCCTTGATGCACGGGCTGGCCGCAGACGCGGCAGATGACTTTCAGGAGCTTCTCCTCGGGCAGGTTCTCCCCATAGACGGCGTAGGGCCCCGTGTAGTTAGCCAAGGCGCGGGGGCTCATGGGGACGTTCTTCCGTGGAGCATCGCTGACTCCTTGTGGGGTTATTTCTCTACTGCCCGTCTGTTGTGATCTTGACTGCTGCTGTTCTGGTTGCTCCTGTTGTTTCTGCGGCTCCTGTTGCTCTCGCTGCTCCCGCTGCTCCTGTTGCTCGTGCACCGTGCGTCTTCCTTCCGCAGAGACCTCTTGCACATCACAGCCGTCCGTTGGTTCCTCCGGAGGTTCCTGACTCCACACTTCCTCCTGCTCCGACACCTGGGTCTCGCACTGCTTGAGCACCTCCTCCGCGCGCCATCCCCTTGATCCCTTGCGCGCCTCCAGCGGAGGGAGTTCTCCACCTGTGCCGGGTATGTGCGTCTGCCAGGCCGGGGGTAGCAAAACGAACTCTGTTGCAGGGTAGCTCCGCTCACTGAACCCATCTGGCCCTTCCAGCCACACTCGTCCCGCGTCCACTGCGGCCACGCGATACACCTGCCGCGCCTCTTCTGGTTCACGCCCTGCGCCGGGGAAGGGGCGGAGGTACACCAGGTTCCCTTCCTCAATCGCCCCGTGGTTGAGGCGTCGGTTGGTGACATCACATCCGCACCAAGCTGAAACCGAGGCTCTGAGGCGTGCCTCTGCCCTCACCGCAGCGGTTTTCTGGCATCGCACCCGGTACCACTCCTGCACTTCCTTGTCCCTTGCCAACTCTTGCTCCTTCTCTGAGCCCCCTTCTTGTTGCTGCTCGGGGTCCAGTGGCAGCAGTAGTGGGGACTGCGGCATGCCAAGTGCCGCGCGCAGAGGCTGCCTGAAGAGAAGGGCATGTGGCGAGAATGTGGTGGCGCGGCTAGGGGTGATGTTGATGAAGTGGGCGGTCTTTTAGAGGGTCTCCCCCCAGTCTGTGGCCTCCGCGGTGGCCACTGCCCGCTCCAGGATCTCGTGCCGCTGCTCGACCTGGCCTTGGGATTGAGGTCGGTATCGTCCAGAATGCACATGCTGCACTCCCCACTCCGCGAGCTCTTCGCGGAACGCTCCTGCAAATTCAGTGCCGTTGTCACTGTGTACCACGCGACATCCTCCGAACTTATAGAACACCTCTTCCCTGATAAAGCGTGCCGCACGCTCCGAGGATTTGTTGGGAACGGCCCGGACCCACATGTATTTGGTGAAATGATCCACCGCTGCAATCCAGTACCGCTCTCCTTGGGCGCGGCGAGGGCGAGGTCCGTGGAAGTCAATGATGATACGGTCCAACGCCTCGCCGATGGGGGAGGGTAAGAAGAGCGGCATGTCCCGCGGTGTTATCTTGCGGTGGCGTTCACATGGAGCACAGTGTTGTACCACGTCTTTCACCATTGCCAGGAGATTTGGTATGTGCATGATGGGAGTGAGACGCTCATTGAGTGCCTGGACGCCAGTGTGGTGGTGTTGATGGTATGCTTCGACCACCGCTCGTTGCAAGGTGGGTGGGGGTACCCAGAGGACCTGTGGCTTAGTCCGCCACAGACGGCCACCTTCCGACGCGTACTGTTCGCAGGTATGGGCGAGATCGTCCTTCTTCCTCTTGTCATATTCTACCCCCATCCGCGCCCCCAGGTCCTTGTACACCTTCTCCGCCTCCTCCTTCTGCTGTTCCTTGGTTGTGGCGCGGAGCAGGATGTGCGCGGCTTGCCAGATCCTCCAGTCCTGCGTCTCGGCGAGCTTCTCCTTCACCACCTTTCCCGCGGAGGCTTCTCCCTTCTTCTTCTTCTTCTCCCTTTCCAGCGCCGGCAGCCCTTGGGCCCGCCTCGCGTCTTGTTCCACCTTCATCGTCTACAGACGCCGGTGGTTTTTCTCGTCATAGACGGGGGGCTCCCTGTCCCAGCTGTCCGGGGCGGGAAAGATGCGCAGAATCCCCACCGCGCGGAGTTCCCCTTCATCCCATTGGCTTCGCAGCGTTGTTTCGGGCACTGCTCCATGCCGTCGACCTCGTGCTCCGCGGACCTCACCTGCCTCTGGTTCTGCCTTCTGTTCTGATGCTACCTCGGGGAGTCGTAGCAGGCCCCGTCCCTTCATGATTGGCTGGTCCTCGTCAGGTGATGGTGACTCGCTGAGTTTGGAAATCACTACTCCACCTACCTTCCGCTTCACCGCCGTCACCGTGGCACCTTCTTCAATCCCCTGCTTGTGTTGTGGTGTAGCGCTTGCGCTCCCCAGGAGGGGTTGAAGTTGAGCCGGGACCAATCCACCTGGCAGTGGTACATTGCGGGATACTGCCAGGAGCAGCTCCATTGCTTGGGCGACGCTCCGCTGGACTTGTGCGAGCTGCTCCGGGTCAACAGCCTGACCCATTCCCGGGGTGGGACGGGCTTATTTACTGCGTTTGGCGGGGGTGATGGTCGTGGAGCTGTCCCCAATGGTCCGCTTCCCTTTTTCCTTGCGGTGGGATGTTGGTGTAGTCTCTGCTTACGGCGTCTGTTTCTTCGTAGCGGAGTCTTTTTGTGGCTCGGCCTCTCGGCCGACGGATGCCGCGTGAACTGGGACCGCCTGCTCCCGGGGAGCCGCGGCTGCTGTAGCTCTCCTGGCTGCACGCTGGAGCTTGGCTCTTCTGTCGAGCAGAGCCGGGGACAGAGTCAGTTGTGGGGTGTTCTTCCGCACTCCTCTTCTGGCCGCCGCCGCCTTGGCGGATACGTCCTGCGCTTGACCCCCGCTTTTCCCTTGTGCCTCTTCCTGCTGCTCTGTTGCATGTGCCCCTGCTGCTTGTTTTGCCACGGTCGCCGCCTCCCTTGCATCTGCCGCCTCTGCCCCCGGAGCGGTTTTTGCCTCTTGTCCTGTTGGGTCTTCCACCCCGGCTTCGCGTTTTCATGGCCGCAACTACGGCTTCCACCACAGCTTCTACCTCTTGCGCCGCCTTCTGCTCTCCTGCAGCTTCTTCCTTCCTCCTCCGTTCTTCTGTCATCTCATGCCAGAGTGCCCGCAGCCGCTCCCTCATGCTTGTGAGCTCAGAGGAGTCGCGGAGATACTCTTGCGCCTCTTCAGTTTCACTGTGGGTGCGGTTCTTTTCCTCGCGACACACATTGACTGCCTCACGGGCCCAGTGACGTACTACCTCTTCTGTGAGTGCTGTGCGGGTTCCCTGAAGGGCTTTCCATAACCCCTCCGCCACCTCGGTCATGGCCCGGTGGCGCGTGGCATTGTCTTGAGTCAGCTGCCAGGCGTTGGCGATAGCGGTGAACCAATGCTCATGCTGCTGCTCCGCCGCGGAGATGGATGCCAGTTTTGCCGCGGTGTACTGCAGTCCCCACCTGCGGGAGGTGAGCCCGAATAGGTAGCCCCACCTCCAGAGTTCCGCTGTCGCCTTGCGGTCCGGTACTTCCATTGTTCCTGTCGGCATGCGGGCGGCGTGGTATACCGTGAGTGCCCGGGCGCGCTCCTGGAGTAGATGTACATAGCGGCGTGTGGGATCCGCGGCCTGGTCACGGCGGACCAGGAGCCACTATTCGCGGGCAGCATCCACATTATGGTCAGGTTGTACCGTGTCCAGGAGGGTTGCCACACCCGCCATGGCCTGCGCTGGACGAAGGTTGAGGAGGTCGCGGAGCACCAAAAGGAGACGCTCGGCCCCCGCTGTCACCAGTAACTGTACCTGTCTTGCTCGCGGCCCCAAGGCGAGGGCAGTCTTGGCCGCTCCCTTCAGTGCCACTTGCCAGGCGGGGTTGAAGGAGTCCCCCATGCTTGCGCGGACTGTCTCCGGGAGCTCGTCGAGTAGGTGGATGATCACGCTGCTTACTACATCCAGCAGGTAATCAGTTTTGGGATGATCTCCACTGTCCCCAGAGCTTTCCTCCAGACGTATCTGTGCGCCCTCCATGATTGTGCTGGCACTGAGCAAGGGGCGTAGGGTTCCACGTGAGGCCAGTGGAGAGGAGGAGTGCGCGGTTGGTGCAGATGGGCCGGACGGTGGCGGTGCTCCCGCAACTGTCATCACCACCGGGGATGCAGCAGGGCCAGATGGCGAAGGCGTACTGGGTGACGCTGCCGCTATTGCTGCGGTAAGGCTTGGTGCCAGGGGTGCCCCAGGGGATACTGCTACGTTTGTTGCCGCAGAATGGCCCGGTGACGGAGGGCCTCCGGGTAATGTTGGTGCTTCGAATGCCGCTGAGGCTTCCGGTGCCGCGGAGGGACCGGGTGCCGGCGAGGCTTCAGATGTCGCCGCCTCTGCTGTTGCCACAAGAGTTGGGGCCGGAGGGGCTCCAGGTGACGCTACTGCTGCCGCGGACGGGCCTGATGCTGGAGGTGCTCCTGGGGTTGCTTCAGATGCTGCTACCGCTGGTGACGCGGATCGTCTTGCACCAGTTGTTACACGGCCTGCGGGCTGTCGTCAGAAGGTCCGTCTCGTGACACGCTCAACCCCCCCCCGTTTGAGGGTGCGGACCCCGCGCCAGAAGGGCGAGCCATTGCGGATGCTGTGCCGCGGGTGTTGCTGGAATTGCGAGTAACGCGACGGGTGAACTGAGTGCCAGAAGCGGGCGGCGTGAGGACCATGGGAGAAAGGAGGGAGAGTGGTCCAGCCGAAGTGAAGAGCGGGGTGAAGGATCGAATAACGGCAGCAGAAATGAGACTGAGAATGCCCGCTCCGAGCAGTATATCCGCCTGGCGCGGCGCGAGCAAGTCGGTTGCCAGGAGCATGTCATATGTGCGGACGTCACACACCTGCACGGTGTGCGGTGCATGCATGTTGGCCACCTAGATGGGCAGGGCCTCGATTTGTGCGATGGGTGCATCGATGGCGCCGGTGGAGATGGAGAAGCGGAGTCGAGTGGATACAATGAGGTGGTCGAGACGCAGGGTGCGGGCCATCCGCAGCGCGATGGTAGTATGGGTGGCGCCGGTATCCACGATGGCCACGAATTTGCGGCCACACACCCAGACATAACACCATGCCACGTGGATTTCAGCCGGCGTTGGTGGACCGGTGGTCAGCGGTGCGGGGGCCCATGTGTATGGTGCTTGGCAGGCATCCTCCCGAATGCGGGAGTGTGTTGTGACGATTGCATGGGCTACCATGCAGACACCTGTGTCGCAGGTGAGGGTGCAAGAGAGGCGGATGCCGACGGGGGAGAGGGAGGGGTTGTAGGAGGAAAAGAGTGCCTGCAGTTGCTCCGCAGATGTGGGGGAATGAAGAAGGAAGTCGACCAAGGAGAGGGAGTGTCGTGTATCGAGAAGAGGGGAGGCCGTGGATGGAGGGATCACCGGAGAAGAAGCGATGGCCACCGTTGCGGTTGTGGGAGGCCGGCGGTATGATGGCCGAGAGGGGCGAGAGGGAATGTGTGCTGCAACGTCCTCCAATGTCCAGCCGCGGATGGTAGGGTTGAAGCGGCGGGCAAGCTGAAGACCGGTGGCGGCGGGGGCAGAGAAAGTCTCCGCGGTGCCTAGGCACTCTGCAGGCTCCAGTTCGGATAGGAGTTGGTATGCGACTGCGGATTCCTCCTCCGTGAATTCACGAGCGACACCCTCCCACTGGGGCTCAGCATCCGCGGGTGGGAATGCGTCTTTGCGGAGAGACTCTTGGAGGTTGTCCTGTAGGTCCATGGGGTGTGGCCAGTTCGCGCGTGGGAGGCTGGTGAGGGCATCCGCGTTGCGGTTAGCGAGCGCGGGCTGATACTTGATCTTCGTGTTGTAACCTTGCAAGAGGAGAGCCCACTTGGTCAAGATGCCCTCATGATTTGGCGTCGTGAGCAACCACTGCAAGGCCTAATGGTCCGTCAGGACCGTGAAAGGCTTGCCATTCTTGATGGAGTCGCGGAAGTGTTGGACGGCCCATAACACTGCCAAGCACGCACCTTTCACCGGTGGGTAGTTCCGCTCACCGTCAGTGAGGGCGCGGCTGGCATATGCAATCACCCACTGAATCGGTTCCTGGACCGACAGTGACAGGGCGGCACCAAGGCCTTCCTGCGACCAATCGGTTGTGATGGCAAAGGGAAGGTTGAAGTCAGGGAACTCCAACATGGGCGCCATAACCAAGCGGTATGTGATCTCCGCCCAAGCAGCCGCACACTCCGGATTCCACTCAAATGGGACGTCCTGATGGGTCAACTGATGAAGCGGGCGGATGATGCGTGCGTGGTCGCGGACGAACTTGCGTTAGAAGAGACAAATCCCAAGAAGATCATAACTTGCCCGGCATTAGTGGGTTGTCGCCATTCCTGGACGGCGGCAATCTTCGCAGGGTCGGTTTTAATACCGTCGGCACTCATGACAAAGCCTAAGAACTCCATTTCCGCAGCACCAATGGTACACTTGGCAGCCTTGAGTTTAAGGGTTGCAGCGCGGAGTGCAGCGAAGACGGCGGAGAGGGAGGAGAAGAGGTCCTCGAAGCTGTGAGCGGCAACCATGATGTCGTCGATGTAGTAGCTCACGTTGGGAATGCCGCGGAGGGTGCAATCCATGACGCGCTGGAATGTGGCGCTAGCATTACGGAGACCAAAGGGCATGCGGGTGAAAGCGTAGAGGCCTTCAGGGGTGACAAAGGCAGTTTTGACAATGGAGTCCGGGTGCATGGGGACGGCGTGGAAGGCTGCTTTGACGTCGAGTTTTGCAAACCATCCGCGCCCTTGTTGACGCTCTTGTATGTTGACGATCAGCGGCATGGGGTAGGCATCTTCCTCGGTGATGCGATTGAGGTCGCGGAAGTCGACACAGAAGCGTTTGGAGCCGTCTGGCTTTCCGACGATGACCAAGTTGGCACGCCAGGGACTGACGATGGGCACGATCACGCCTTGCGCCTTCAATTCCGCGAGACCGTCATTGATGATCTGCTCTTGATCCGGAAGGATTCGACGGACCTTCTGCTTCACCGCGGGAGCTGATCCGGTGTTGATGACGTGGGAGGCGCTGACTGCCCCAAGGTCAGTTGCGGACCCAGCGAAGATGTCAGAGAAAGAGTCTAGCAAGTCCCGGAAGTCCTGCTTCTGGGATGGTGAGAGACGAGGGTGAAGGATGTGGTCCCACCGCGGTGGCGGAGGTGGCAATTGCTCACGGATGGGGTAGAAGTCATCATCCTCATCCAGGGGAAGGCCTGGTCTAAATGCATGCTCGCCTTGCTGCCACAGCCCCAGAAGGTTGGCACGCACCCCTGCTTCCGCGTGTTCCGCGAAAAGTTCACGCCACTCTTCGATATGGAGCTGTTCCGCATCCAGAGCATCATCTGCCGGTGTCAGGTTGCTCAGGGAACGTGCGGTGGCATCTTCCTGCGCCGCATCAGAGAGTAAGAAGATTGGGGCCTCGGTTACTGGCACCGTGACACAATCGCCGACGGTGATGAGGGCGTAGTCTTTTGTGCCCGTGGCGGATGTGAGCTGCATGAATCCTAGGGAAAACAGAAGGTTGCCGCGTCGCGGAAGGAGATAGTCCATGCCCAGGAGAACATCATAGGTCTGCGCCTGGGTCACTTGGACATCCACTGGTTCATGCAGAGTGCCCACCTGCAGGGGCAAGCCTCGTACTTTGCCATCCCCGTAATCGAGCCCTCCCGCGGAGTTACTGAACAGCCGTCGTGTTGGGATGACGCGGTCTGTCCATCCAACGAGGGAGAGGACGCAGAAGGCCACAGTAGTGTGGGTCGCCCCGGTGTCGATGATGGCCAGGAACTTGCAGCCACAGATCCAGACCACACAACAGGCCACCTCGTAATGGCGGTCGTCGCGGCGGGGTGGTTCCAGGGGTTGGGGTGCCCACCCCCATTCTATTTCTTTTGTAGTTAATGCCGGTGGCATCTTTGCCACAATGCGCCGGGTGTTTTGAGTGCCATGGGACGGAATGGTGCAGGCAAGGGAGATACCCACGGTCTGGAGGCAATGATTGGCATTGGTAAATTCTTCTCGGAGCCGCGGAGCCAGTTCGGGATGAAGGTGAAGGAAGTCAAAGAAGTTGACAGAGGCAATGGGGGTGGTGAAGAGTTTGTGGACCGGATCAGCGGAATCCGCTGCAGGGGTGAGAATAGGCTGAGGTGCAAGTGAGTTGGTCGCAACCGCTACTGCAGGCTTGGGATCAGGTTGGCGGCGCTTCTCTAGGGGCCGCATGGAGCGGGCCGTGATGGCCTCTTGCAGCCGGGCCTTGGCGGCTTCCGCTCGTTGACGCAGATTGTCCTGCAACTGCGTAGCCTCCTGCAGATCCCACCCACAAAGCTTGATCCGACGGGCACGTGTGATGAGCTCCACTTCCTCAGGTGTTGGTGCTACCTCGGTGGTCTCGTCCTCTGCCATGGGCAAGCTTAGCTTCACGTTGCGAGCGCCGGCCGCGGGATTCTGCTGCGGATTGGGCAGAAGACCCTGACCCGCTCCCTGAACCGCCTTGTCTTGTCCCGTGGACGGCGGGTTCAGTGGCTGTAGCTATTGCTGTTGCTGTGGCGGATGCTGCTGCTGTTGGCCGGGCCACACCTGGTTATAGTACTGCTGCCACTCCTAGATCATGGGGTCCTGGGAAGCTGGTTCAGGGCGCGGAGCTGCTTGTCTCTTACGAGGGCAGTCCCGTGCGATGTGTTCCAGGCTTTGGCACGTGTAACAGGCTTTTGGTTTCTGCTGCTGCGGAGGTGGAGCGGGTGAGGATGAGGGTGCGTGGGTGTCGGCGCTCTGGTATTGTCGAGTCGACCGTTGCCTGGTGAAGATGTCTGTGGCGTCCCGCACCGCATCTTGCAAGGATGGGTAGCGGTCTGCGATCATGAGACTGCTGATCTCATCCGGAAGGGCGCGGATGAGGTTCTGCAAGAGAACCCACAGCGGCAGTCCTTCCCCTTGTGGACTCTTGGCCACTGAGGTCCATGTCAGGAACTGGTTCAAGAGTCTGCGGATGTCGTCCTCCTTGCGCATGACCTCCTTCTCAATCTTCCGCAGCGCTTCTTCCTTTGTCAGATGTTCAAAGCGTTCTATGAGGGCGTTGCCAAAGTCCTCGAAAGATGGAAAAGGTGCCCGTGCGTTGTACCAGTCCGCTACTGCTCCCTGAAGGTGGAGTTCCGCGGTGGCGAGGCAGAGGTCGGGCAGAATCCGGCCGATGCTAGCATAGAGGGTGATTTGTTTGAGCCAGACCCAGGGGTCTTCCTCCGGGGCACCTTTGAAAGAATCCAGCTGGGGAATGTTGGCAGGATCGGAATGGATGTACTACAGCTGCGAGACGGTGCTGCGGTTAGTCGTCAATGCAGTCACAGCATGTGGCGGGGGGAGGGCGGCAGGTGGAGCTGCGGAATATCCATTTGTATGGATCGGCATCTAGAGCTGCCCCGCGGGCATGGGAAGACTTGCTTGCGTGGGAGGGAGAGGCATGTACCAGGAAGAGGGAGCGGTTGTGGAGGTGGTGTAGGGTGTGGAGAAGAATGCCGTCCCAGGCGGCGGCATCGGGGTTCCCTGCACCGGTGGTACCGTTGTCTGCGATATCCAGTACATCGGAGCGGGTGGGACCGTAGCCGCGGTATGGAGAGGAGCTGCAATTCTAGCGCTAGTGGTTGGGTGCGGATTCCCTTGCAGCTGTTGTGGGGGCAGGTACAAATGGCTCTGTGCAGTTTGTTTTGGTGTCGGCAGCGAGGCCGGGGGAGGTGCCCCAACTGGCATTGTTCCCACCGGCTGTTGGTGGTGGAGCTGCTGGTAGGTGGGCATGTGTGGTTGCGGGGTCATGTTGGGCGCGATCGTCTAGGGCACCATTCCCACCGGCATCGGACCCATCTGCTGCTGTGTCTGGGTCGTCCACAGGGCTGGCACGGCCACAGGGGGTCGCGTTATAGCCGTCAGCTGTGTCCCACCTCCAGTCGCTTGCTGCTGCTGACTCGTTGGTTGGGTCCCAGTCAGCAGAGGCTGGACCGTGTTCCCTTGGTAGTTGACTCCGCTGCCGGGCTGAGGCATCTGTTGTGGCAGCTGCGGGACTGCGGAGGGCCCGGCCATCATCCCCACTTGCATCGTGGGCTGCGGTGGCACATGCGCTGGCTGCTGTGGTCCCGTCGTGGGCGGTTGCGATATGGCCGCCGCCTGCATGGTGCCCATCATCATCTGCTGCTGTGGTGGTGTACTTGGCACAGGTGGCTGCGAGGATGCCCCGGTTGGCAAGGTGATCGGATTTGGCTGTGATGCGGGGAGCTGTTGTGTCGTACTCGCCTGTCCATTCCCCGTGTGCTGCTGCTGCGGATAACTCGGTGGCTGGACCACTCCGATTGCTTGGAGCTGCGCGGCCGCTTCCGCCGCGGTTACTCCCATGGTCAGCAGCGTCTGGCCCATGGTAAGTTGGTCAACTGGTGGTTGCGCATCTCCCGATGCCTGCACGGACATAGGCATCCCCATCTGCATGCCTCCTGTAGGTTGTGCGGATACGACCATCTGCTGCTGCTGTAGTCCGGGCACAGGTGGTTCTGCGGTCAGGGCGCCCGTGATTGCCCCGGCCGGCTGCCGCGGCGGGTTCGTGTCCTAAGGCATCCCAAGGGCGGGGCTTAGGAGTCCTATCCTGTGCTGTTGCGCCAACATCCATTGCTCGTTTGGTGCTGGTACTTCGGGGATCCCTGAATCCTCGGGGCTCAGCGGTAAGGGTTGCGGGTGTGCTGGCGGGGGCACGTGCTGCACCTCTGTTCCGCCAGGGACCTGCTGCTGCTGCCCGCCCCGACGCCGATACACCAGTCCGTGGTAGACCTCGAGCTCTCCACCACCGGAGGATTCCTGCAGGGAAGGTGGCGCATCGAAGAACCACTGCGCCCCAAGTGGCGCATTTGGCTGGCCCCCTGGCCCTGTTGATGTTCGGCCGACCCATGGCTGTCGGAACTGTGGACACTCTCCACCTCCACGTGTTTGGCCAGCGCATCCATAATGCGGCGCCAGTGCAGCTGCTCCAACCACTCGGTCACTCGTCGGTGCTGGGCGAGCGGATCGGCGTGTGGTGAAGAGCTGACTGGTGCGCGGGACAACACGGGTGAGGAATCCCGGCTTCACGCGCAGGTCGCGGCCCATCGTGGCAGGAAGCACCGCGCTGATGACTGTTGCTGCCGTCGCCTAGTATCCTGATGCACGAAGCTGGCCGCCGACATGACCGACTGATCTGAAAGGCACGTGCAGTTCTGCTGGCAAAGAGCAAAGAACTGTCCACGCTCACCGCACCATGACACTGATACCCCCAATTTTGCCGCGTCCCTGATTTTTCCGCGGACGGCAACTTTCCGCGGATCCCCGCGGACTACTCACTTAACTACTGTAATTTTACTATGAGGGATCAGCAATACGCGGTTGTCGTCCTCAGGCTAGAGACTACTCCGCGGACCACGAGTCTGGGACTGCTGCGTATACACCTTGTGAGAAATGGCACTCCGCGAGCCACTAGAATACGACAACCCACAACGGGAAAATCCCCTTCTATCAGCTATTCCGCGGACCACAGTTATAGACTTGTGCGCAGGCACCTCACCGATGAGTGATGCTCCGCGTTCCACTTCTTCCCACACGGGAGTCCACCACCTCGTGGCGTCCGACTCCTCTCTGCGGAACCCCGTTCCGCGGACGTGTGCAAGCAAGGGACACCGCCGGCAGCCCACCTCACTCGGACTTTTGGTTCCTCACACACCTACTCCCATAGTCCGCGGACCGGACTCCGAGAGCGACTGAGGACAAGAGGGTAGTGGGCGAAGCACAGGAATGAGAGTAGGCCAATGACTCTGATCAAGCTGATTGCGGAGTACATGGAATACTTTGGAAGGCAAGCAAGTCTGAGTTGCACTTCTCCTACTGCTAGTGAGGCCCCTTTTCTACTCGGGACTAAGCGCAGCGTGTCTACACGCCGACGGTCTCATCCCTCTCACATCCTCCTACTCCTTCTACTCGGACTCCACGCGGTGCGGCTACGCACCGCGGGTCTCGTCCCACACACACACTGTCTATTCTGCTGGTCACTTTCTTCATCCACCGTTCGTACACGCGGTTCTTCGTGTTCTTCCTTGAATCTTCGTCCTCAGCGGTGCGTCTCCCAAGGCTCCTCCGTGATTGATGCTTGGTCACTTGTGCTGATTGGTCATTTCTCCTCTGATTGCTCAGTTCCTCCGCTGTCCTGCTTGCGCTTCGTCAGTGGTGGCGGATTCTGTTTTGGCTTGTCCCCGTTTCCTTTGCACCACGGCCCTTCCCTTCACGGCTTCCCGCCTGGCCACAAATTCTTTGGCTGAGAAGAACCGCCGCAGACGAATATTCGTCTGCGGCGGCCTCTTCCACCGGTACCCTGACTCTTGCTTCCCCCCGGATCCGCGTTTACTCCTCGCTCAACCGCATCCGCGGGAGCCAGCATACCATGCGCGGACCCTCTGCCTCCTCGATCCTTATTCCGCCGGTTACTTCTTCTGCGGAGCTGCGGCAGGATGGTGCGTGACATGTGTGTTAGTGCGTGTAAGTATGTGTTAGTATGTGTAAGTGTGTGCCAACGTGTGTAAGTGCGTGTAAATGCATGTAAGTGTGTGTAAGTGCATGTAAGTGCGTGTAAGTGCGTGTAAGTACGTGTAAGTACGTGTAAGTGCGTGTAAGTGCGTGTAAGTGCGTATAAGTATGTGTAAGTGCGTGTAAGTGTATATAAGTGCGTGTAAGTGCGTGTAAGTGCGTATAAGTATGTGTAAGTGCGTGTAAGTGTATATAAGTGCGTGTAAGTGCGTGTAAGTGCGTATAAGTGCGTGTAAGTACGTATAAGTACGTGTAAGTATGTGTGACTTTGTGTAAGTATGTGTGAGTGCGTGTAAGTGAGTGTAAGTACGTTTAAGTGTGTATACGTGCGTGTAAGTGCGTGTAAGTGTGTGTAAGTACATGTAAGTGTGTGTCAGTGCGTGTAAGTGCGTATAAGTGCGTGTAAGTGCGCGTGAGTGCAGTTTAAGTGGGTGTAATTTCGTGTAAGTTCGTATAAGTGCGTGTAAGTACGTGTAAGTGCGTGTAAGTGCGTGTAAGTGCGTGTAAGTGCGTGTAAGTGTGTGTAAGTGCGTGTAAGTGTGTGTAAGTTTGTATAAATACGTGACAGTGCATGTAAGTGCGTGTAAGCGCCTGTTAGTGCATATAAGAGCGTGTAAGTGCGTGCAAGTGCGTGTAAGTGTGATTTAAGTGTGTGTAAGTTCGTGTAAGTTTGTGTAAGTGCGTGTAAGTTTGTGTAAGTACGTGTAAACACGTGTAAGTGCGTGTAAGTGTGTGTAACTGCGTGTAAGTCCGTGTAAGTGTGTGTTAGTACGTGTAAGTGTGTATTAGTGCGTATAAGTGTGTGCCAAAGAGTAAAAGTACGTGTAAGTGTGTGTAAGTACATTTAAGTATGTTTAAGTGCATGTAAGTGCGTGTAAGTGCGTGTAAGTGCGTGTAAGTGCGTGTAAGTACGTGTAAGTATGTGTAAGTGTGTGTAAGTGCGTGTAAGTGCGTGTAAGTATGTGTAAGTATGTGTGACTGCGTGTAAGTATGTGTAAGTGTGTATAAGTGAGTGTAAGTGCGTGTAAGTACGTATAAGTGCGTGTAAGTGTGTGTAATACGTGTGAGTACATGTAAGTGCGTGTAAGTATGTGTAAGTGCATGTAAGTACGTGTACGTGCGTGTAGGTGCGTGTAAGTGCATGTAAGTACATGTCATTGTATGTAAGTGCGTGTAAGTGCGTGTTAGTACGTGTGAGTACGTATAAGAGTGTGTAAGTGTATGTAAGTGGGTGTTAGTGCAGTTTAAGTTTGTGTGAGTGAGTGTAAGTGCGTGTAAGTACGTGTAAGTTCGTGTAAGTGCGTGGAAGTGCGTGTAAGTGCTAAAAGTGTGTGTAAGTGCGTATAAGTGTGTGTAAGTGCGTGTAAGTGTATGTAAGTGCAGTTTAAGTTCCTGTAAGTGCGTGTACATGTGTGTAAGCGCGTGTAAGTATGTGAAAGTGCGTGTAAGTGCATCTAAGTGCGTGTAAGTATGTGTGAGTGCGTGTAAGTGCGTGTAAGTTCATGTAAGTGCATGTAAGTACATGCAAGTGCATATAAGTGCGTATAAGTACGTGTAAGTGCATGTAAGCACGTGTAAGTGCATGTAAGTGCATGTAAGTGCGTGTAAGGGGATGTATTATGTGTAAGTGCAAGTAAGTGTGTGTTAGTACGTGCAAGTGCGTATAAAAGCGTGTAAGTGCGTGTAAGTGCGTGTAAGTGCGTGTAAGTACGTGTAAGTGTGTGTAAGTGCGTTTAAGTGCGTGTAAGTGCATGTAAGTGCGTGTAAGTACGTGTAAGTGCGTGTAAGTGCGTGTAAGTGCGTGTAAGTACGTGTAAGTGTGTGTAAGTGCATATAAGTGCGTGTAAGTACGTGTAAGTATGTGTAAGTGTGTGTAAGTGCGTGTAAGTGC
The DNA here is from genome assembly GCA_023375785.1 of Penium margaritaceum. Taxonomy (NCBI): domain Eukaryota; kingdom Viridiplantae; phylum Streptophyta; class Zygnematophyceae; order Desmidiales; family Peniaceae; genus Penium; species Penium margaritaceum. Next base: position 243,678 of record SZWC01000260.1, on the reverse strand, counting down.
GTATAAGTGTGTGTAAGTGCGTGTAAGTGTATGTAAGTGCAGTTTAAGTTCCTGTAAGTGCGTGTACATGTGTGTAAGCGCGTGTAAGTATGTGTAAGTGCGTGTAAGTGCATGTAAGTGCGTGTAAGTACGTGTAAGTGCGTGTAAGTGCGTGTAAGTGCGTGTAAGTACGTGTAAGTGTGTGTAAGTGCATATAAGTGCGTGTAAGTACGTGTAAGTATGTGTAAGTGTGTGTAAGTGCGTGTAAGTGCGTATAAGTGTGTGTAAGTGCGTGTAAGTGTATGTAAGTGCAGTTTAAGTTCCTGTAAGTGCGTGTACATGTGTGTAAGCGCGTGTAAGTATGTGTAAGTGCGTGTAAGTGCATGTAAGTGCGTGTAAGTACGTGTAAGTGCGTGTAAGTGCGTGTAAGTGCGTGTAAGTACGTGTAAGTGTGTGTAAGTGCATATAAGTGCGTGTAAGTACGTGTAAGTATGTGTAAGTGTGTGTAAGTGCGTGTAAGTGCGTATAAGTGTGTGTAAGTGCGTGTAAGTGTATGTAAGTGCAGTTTAAGTTCCTGTAAGTGCGTGTACATGTGTGTAAGCGCGTGTAAGTATGTGTAAGTGCGTGTAAGTGCATGTAAGTGCGTGTAAGTACGTGTAAGTGCGTGTAAGTGCGTGTAAGTGCGTGTAAGTACGTGTAAGTGTGTGTAAGTGCATATAAGTGCGTGTAAGTACGTGTAAGTATGTGTAAGTGTGTGTAAGTGCGTGTAAGTGCGTATAAGTGTGTGTAAGTGCGTGTAAGTGTATGTAAGTGCAGTTTAAGTTCCTGTAAGTGCGTGTACATGTGTGTAAGCGCGTGTAAGTATGTGTAAGTGCGTGTAAGTGCATGTAAGTGCGTGTAAGTATGTGTGAGTGCGTGTAAGTGCGTGTAAGTTCATGTAAGTGCATGTAAGTACATGCAAGTGCATATAAGTGCGTATAAGTACGTGTAAGTGCATGTAAGCACGTGTAAGTGCATGTAAGTGCATGTAAGTGCGTGTAAGGGGATGTATTATGTGTAAGTGCAAGTAAGTGTGTGTTAGTACGTGCAAGTGCGTATAAAAGCGTGTAAGTGCGTGTAAGTGCGTGTAAGTGCGTGTAAGTGCGTGTAAGTGCGTGTAAGTTCGTGTAAGTACGTGTAAGTGCGTGTAAGTGCCTGTAAGTGCGTTTAAGTACGTGTGAGTGCAGTTTAAGTGGGGGTAAGTGTATATATGTGTGTGTAAGTACGTGTAAGTGCGTGTTAGTGCATGTAAGTACGTGTAAGTGTGTAAGTGTGTGTAAGTGCGTGTAAGTGCGTATAAGTGTGTGTAAGTGCGTGTCAGTGCATTTAAGTGCGTGTAAGTGCGTGCAAGTGCGTGTAAGTGTGGTTTAAATGCGTGTTAGTTCGTGTAAATGCGTATAAGTGTGTGTAAGTTTATGTAAGTTTGTATACGTATGTGTAAGTGCGTGTATGTGCATATAAGTACGTTTAAGTGTGTGTTAGTGCATGTAAGTGTGTGTTAGTGCATATAAGTGTGTGCAAAAGCGTGTAAGTGCATGTAAGTGTGTGTAAGTGAATGTAAGTGCGTGGAAGTGCATGTAAGTGCCTGTACGTGCGTGTAAGTGCGTGTACGTGTGTGTAAGTGCGTGTAAGTGCGTATAAGTGTGTGTAAGTGTGTGTAAGTGCGTGTAAATGCGTGTAAGTACGTGTAAGTACGTGTAAGTGCACGTAAGAGCGTGAAAGTGCGTGTAAGTGCGTGTAAGTGCGTGTACGTGCGTGTAAGCACGTGTAAGTACGTGTAAGTGCGTGAAAGTGCATGTAAGTGTGTGTAGTGCGTGTAAGTACGTGTAAGTGTGTGTAAGTGCGTGTAAGGACGTGTAAGTGTGTGTAAGTGTGTGTAAGTGTGTGTAAGTGAGTGTAAGTGTGTGTAAGTGCATGTAAGTGCGTGTAAGTATGTGTAAGTTCGTGTAAGTGAATGTAAGTTCCTGTAAGTGCGTGTAAGTGCGTTTAAATGCATGTAAGTACGTGTAAGTGCGTGTAAGTATGTATAAGTGCGTGTAAGTGCGTGTAAGTGCGTTTAAATGCATGTAAGTACGTGTAAGTGCGTGTAAGTATGTATAAGTGCGTGTAAGTGCATGTATGTGCGTGTAAGTGCGTGTAAGTACGTGTAAGTATGTGTTAGTGCGTGTAAGTGCGTGTAAGAGCATGTAAGTGCATGTAAGTGCGTGTAAGCGCGGTTTAAGTTTGTGTAAGTGTGTGTAAGTGCGTATAAGTGCGTATAAGTGTGTGTAAGTATGTGTGAGTGTGTGTTAGTGCAGTTTGAGTTCGTATAAGTGTGTGTAAGTGCGTGTAAGTGCGTGTAAGTATGTGGAAGTGCGTGTAAGTGCGTGTAAGTACGTTTACGTATGTGTAAGTGCGTGTAAGTGAATGTAAGTGCCTGTAAGTGCGTGTAAGTGCGTATAAGTATGTAGAAGTGCATTTAAGGTCGTGTAAGAGCGCGCAAGAGTGTATAAGTGCGTATAAGTGCGTGTAAGTATGTGTAAATGCGTGTAAGTGTGTGTAAGTACGTACAAGTGTGCGTAAGTGCATGTAAGGGTGCGTAAGTGCATATAAGTGCGTGTAAGTACGTGTACGTATGTGTAAGTGCGTGTAAGTGAATGTAAGTGCCTGTAAGTGCGTGTAAGTGCGTATAAGTATGTAGAAGTGCATTTAAGGTCGTGTAAGAGCGCGCAAGAGTGTATAAGTGCGTATAAGTGCGTGTAAGTATGTGTAAATGCGTGTAAGTGTGTGTAAGTACGTACAAGTGTGCGTAAGTGCATGTAAGGGTGCGTAAGTGCATATAAGTGCGTGTAAGTACGTGTACGTATGTGTAAGTGCGTGTAAGTGAATGTAAGTGCCTGTAAGTGCGTGTAAGTGCGTATAAGTATGTAGAAGTGCATTTAAGGTCGTGTAAGAGCGCGCAAGAGTGTATAAGTGCGTATAAGTGCGTGTAAGTATGTGTAAATGCGTGTAAGTGTGTGTAAGTACGTACAAGTGTGCGTAAGTGCATGTAAGGGTGCGTAAGTGCATATAAGTGCGTGTAAGTACGTGTACGTATGTGTAAGTGCGTGTAAGTGAATGTAAGTGCCTGTAAGTGCGTGTAAGTGCGTATAAGTATGTAGAAGTGCATTTAAGGTCGTGTAAGAGCGCGCAAGAGTGTATAAGTGCGTATAAGTGCGTGTAAGTATGTGTAAATGCGTGTAAGTGTGTGTAAGTACGTACAAGTGTGCGTAAGTGCATGTAAGGGTGCGTAAGTGCATATAAGTGCGTGTAAGTACGTGTACGTATGTGTAAGTGCGTGTAAGTGAATGTAAGTGCCTGTAAGTGCGTGTAAGTGCGTATAAGTATGTAGAAGTGCATTTAAGGTCGTGTAAGAGCGCGCAAGAGTGTATAAGTGCGTATAAGTGCGTGTAAGTATGTGTAAATGCGTGTAAGTGTGTGTAAGTACGTACAAGTGTGCGTAAGTGCATGTAAGGGTGCGTAAGTGCATATAAGTGCGTGTAAGTACGTGTACGTATGTGTAAGTGCGTGTAAGTGAATGTAAGTGCCTGTAAGTGCGTGTAAGTGCGTATAAGTATGTAGAAGTGCATTTAAGGTCGTGTAAGAGCGCGCAAGAGTGTATAAGTGCGTATAAGTGCGTGTAAGTATGTGTAAATGCGTGTAAGTGTGTGTAAGTACGTACAAGTGTGCGTAAGTGCATGTAAGGGTGCGTAAGTGCATATAAGTGCGTGTAAGTACGTGTACGTATGTGTAAGTGCGTGTAAGTGAATGTAAGTGCCTGTAAGTGCGTGTAAGTGCGTATAAGTATGTAGAAGTGCATTTAAGGTCGTGTAAGAGCGCGCAAGAGTGTATAAGTGCGTATAAGTGCGTGTAAGTATGTGTAAATGCGTGTAAGTGTGTGTAAGTACGTACAAGTGTGCGTAAGTGCATGTAAGGGTGCGTAAGTGCATATAAGTGCGTGTAAGTACGTGTACGTATGTGTAAGTGCGTGTAAGTGAATGTAAGTGCCTGTAAGTGCGTGTAAGTGCGTATAAGTATGTAGAAGTGCATTTAAGGTCGTGTAAGAGCGCGCAAGAGTGTATAAGTGCGTATAAGTGCGTGTAAGTATGTGTAAATGCGTGTAAGTGTGTGTAAGTACGTACAAGTGTGCGTAAGTGCATGTAAGGGTGCGTAAGTGCATATAAGTGCGTGTAAGTACGTGTACGTATGTGTAAGTGCGTGTAAGTGAATGTAAGTGCCTGTAAGTGCGTGTAAGTGCGTATAAGTATGTAGAAGTGCATTTAAGGTCGTGTAAGAGCGCGCAAGAGTGTATAAGTGCGTATAAGTGCGTGTAAGTATGTGTAAATGCGTGTAAGTGTGTGTAAGTACGTACAAGTGTGCGTAAGTGCATGTAAGGGTGCGTAAGTGCATATAAGTGCGTGTAAGTACGTGTACGTATGTGTAAGTGCGTGTAAGTGAATGTAAGTGCCTGTAAGTGCGTGTAAGTGCGTATAAGTATGTAGAAGTGCATTTAAGGTCGTGTAAGAGCGCGCAAGAGTGTATAAGTGCGTATAAGTGCGTGTAAGTATGTGTAAATGCGTGTAAGTGTGTGTAAGTACGTACAAGTGTGCGTAAGTGCATGTAAGGGTGCGTAAGTGCATATAAGTGCGTGTAAGTACGTGTACGTATGTGTAAGTGCGTGTAAGTGAATGTAAGTGCCTGTAAGTGCGTGTAAGTGCGTATAAGTATGTAGAAGTGCATTTAAGGTCGTGTAAGAGCGCGCAAGAGTGTATAAGTGCGTATAAGTGCGTGTAAGTATGTGTAAATGCGTGTAAGTGTGTGTAAGTACGTACAAGTGTGCGTAAGTGCATGTAAGGGTGCGTAAGTGCATATAAGTGCGTGTAAGTACGTGTACGTATGTGTAAGTGCGTGTAAGTGAATGTAAGTGCCTGTAAGTGCGTGTAAGTGCGTATAAGTATGTAGAAGTGCATTTAAGGTCGTGTAAGAGCGCGCAAGAGTGTATAAGTGCGTATAAGTGCGTGTAAGTATGTGTAAATGCGTGTAAGTGTGTGTAAGTACGTACAAGTGTGCGTAAGTGCATGTAAGGGTGCGTAAGTGCATATAAGTGCGTGTAAGTACGTGTACGTATGTGTAAGTGCGTGTAAGTGAATGTAAGTGCCTGTAAGTGCGTGTAAGTGCGTATAAGTATGTAGAAGTGCATTTAAGGTCGTGTAAGAGCGCGCAAGAGTGTATAAGTGCGTATAAGTGCGTGTAAGTATGTGTAAATGCGTGTAAGTGTGTGTAAGTACGTACAAGTGTGCGTAAGTGCATGTAAGGGTGCGTAAGTGCATATAAGTGCGTGTAAGTACGTGTACGTATGTGTAAGTGCGTGTAAGTGAATGTAAGTGCCTGTAAGTGCGTGTAAGTGCGTATAAGTATGTAGAAGTGCATTTAAGGTCGTGTAAGAGCGCGCAAGAGTGTATAAGTGCGTATAAGTGCGTGTAAGTATGTGTAAATGCGTGTAAGTGTGTGTAAGTACGTACAAGTGTGCGTAAGTGCATGTAAGGGTGCGTAAGTGCATATAAGTGCGTGTAAGTACGTGTACGTATGTGTAAGTGCGTGTAAGTGAATGTAAGTGCCTGTAAGTGCGTGTAAGTGCGTATAAGTATGTAGAAGTGCATTTAAGGTCGTGTAAGAGCGCGCAAGAGTGTATAAGTGCGTATAAGTGCGTGTAAGTATGTGTAAATGCGTGTAAGTGTGTGTAAGTACGTACAAGTGTGCGTAAGTGCATGTAAGGGTGCGTAAGTGCATATAAGTGCGTGTAAGTACGTGTACGTATGTGTAAGTGCGTGTAAGTGAATGTAAGTGCCTGTAAGTGCGTGTAAGTGCGTATAAGTATGTAGAAGTGCATTTAAGGTCGTGTAAGAGCGCGCAAGAGTGTATAAGTGCGTATAAGTGCGTGTAAGTATGTGTAAATGCGTGTAAGTGTGTGTAAGTGCATATAAGTGCATGGAAGTACGTGTAAGTGCGTCTAAGTGTGTGTAAGTGCGTGTCAGTGCATGTAAGTGCGTTTAAATGCATGTAAGTGCGTGTAAGTATGTATAAGTGCGTCTAAGTGCGTGTAAGTGCATGTAAGTGTGTGTAAGTGAATGTAAGTGCGTGGAAGTGCATGTAAGTGCCTGTACGTGCGTGTAAGTGCGTGTAAGAGCATGTAAGTGCATGTAAGTGCGTATAAGTGTAGTTCAAGTTCGTGTTAGTGCATGTAAGTGCGTGTAAGTACGTGTAAGTGCGTCTAAGTGTGTGTAAGTACGTATAAGTGTGTGTAAGTGCATGTAAGTGCGTGTAAGTGTGGTTTAAGTGCGTGTAAGTTCGTGTAAGTGTGTGTAAGTACGTACAAGTGTGTGTAAGTGCATGTAAGTGTGCGTAAGTGCATATAAGTGCGTGTAAATGTGTGTAAGTGTGTGTAAGTACGTGTTACTGCATCTAAGTGTGTGTAGAAGTTGATAAGTGCGTGTAAGTGTGTGTACGTGCGTGTAAGTGCGTGTAAGTGCGTGTAAGTATGTGTAAATGCGTGTAAGTGTGTGTAAGTGTGTGTGAGTGCATGTGAGTATGTATAAGTATGTGTAAGTGCGTGTAAGGTGATGTAAGAGCGTCTAAGAGTGTGGAAGTCTGTGTAAGTGCATGTAAATGCGTGTAAGTGCGTACAAGTGCATGTAAGTGTGTGTAAGTTCATGTAAGTGCATGTAAGTGCGTGTAAGTGTGTGTAAGTACGTGTAAGTGCTTGTAAGTGCGTGTCAGTGCATGTAAGTGCGTTTAAATGCATGTAAGTGCGTGTAAGTGTGTATAAGTGCGTGTAAGTGTGTATAAGTATGTGTAAGTGTGTGTAAGGTGGTGTAAGAGCGTGTAAGAGTGTGTAAGTACGTGTGAGTGCGTGTAAGTACGTGTAAGTATGTATAAGTGCATGTAAGTTTGAGTAAGTTCGTGTAAGTACGTGTAAGTGCGTGTAAGTGCGTATAAGTGCGTGCAAGTACGTGTAAGTACGTGTAAGTGTAAGAAAGGGTGTGTAAGTATGTGTAAGTGTGTGTAAGTGCGTGTAAGTGGGTGTAATTGTGTGTACGTGTGTGTAAGTGCGTGTAAGTATGTGTATGTGCCTGTAAGTACATGTAAGTTCGTGTAAGTGTGTGTAAGTGCGTGTAAGTGCGTGTAAGTGCGTGTAAGTGTGTGTAAGTGCATGGAAGTACGTGTAAGTATGTGTAAGTACGTGTAAGTGGGTGTAAGTGTGTGTTAGTGCGTATAAGTGCGTGTAAGTGCGTGTAAGTGTGTGTAAGTGCGTGTAAGTACGTGTAAACTCGTGTAAGTGAATGTAAGTTTGTATAAGTGCGTGTAAGTACGTGTAAGTGCGTGTAAGTGCGTGTAAGTGTGTGTAAGTGCGTGTAAGTACGTGTAAACTCGTGTAAGTGAATGTAAGTTTGTATAAGTGCGTGTAAGTACGTGTAAGTGCGTGTAAGTGCGTGTAAGTGTGTGTAAGTATGTGTAAGTGCGTGTAAGTGTGTGTAAGTAGGTATAAGTGTGTGTAAGTGCATGTAAGTGCGTCTAAGTGCGTGTAAGTGCATGTGAGTGTGTGTAAGTGCGTGTAAGTACGTATAATTGCGTATAAGAGCGTGTAAGTGCATGTAAGTGCGTGTAAGCACGGTCTAAGTTTGTGTAAGTAAGTGTAAGTGTATGTAAGTTCGCGTAGGTTCATGTAAGTGCATGTGAGTGTGTGTAAGTGCATGTAAGTACGTGTAAGTGCGTGTAAGTCCGTGTAAGTACGTCTAAGTGCAGTTTAAGTTTGTGTGAGTATGTGTAAGTGCATGTAAGTGCATGAAAGTATGTGTAAGTGCGTGTAAGATCGTGTAAGTTCGTTTAGGTATGTGTAAGTGCGTGTAAGTACGTGTAAGTTTGTGTAAGTAGGTATAAGTACGTGTAAGTGCGTGTAGTATGTGTAAGTACGTGTAAGTACGTGTAAGTGCAAGTAAGTGCGTGTAAGTACGTGTAAGTGCATGTAAGCACGTGTAAGTGCGTGTAGTATGTGTAAGTACGTGTAAGTACGTGTAAGTGCAAGTAAGTGCGTGTAAGTACGTGTAAGTGCATGTAAGCACGTGTAAGTGCGTGTAAGTTCGTGTAAGTGCGTATAAGTGCGTGTAAGTGCGTGTAAGTGCGTGTAAGTGCAGTTTAAGTGGGTGTTATTTTGTGTAAGTTTGTGTAAGTGCGTATAAGTGCGTGTACGTGCATGTAAGTGAGTGTAAGTGCAACTAAGTGCGTGCGAGTACGTGTAAGTGCGTATTAATGCGTGCAAGTGCGTGTAAGTACGTGTTAGTGTGTGTATGTATGTGTAAGTGCGTGTAAGTATGTGTAAGTGTGTGTAAGTGCATGTAAGTGCATATAGGTGCGTATAGGTACGTGTAAGTGCGTGTAATTGCATGTAAGTATGTGTAAGTGTGTGTAAGTGCGTATAAGTGCATGTAAGTATGTATAAGTGCGTCTAAGTGCGTGTAAGTGCATGTAAGAGCGTGTAAGTGCCTGTAAGTACGTGTGCATACGTGTAAGTGTGTGTAAGTGCGTGTAAGTGCATGTTAGTATGTGCAAGTATGTGTAGAAGCGAGTAAGTACGTGTAAGTGTGTGTAAGAGCATGTAAGTGCGTGTAACTGTATGTAAGTGCGTGTAAGTGTGTGTAAGTGTGTATAAGTGTGTGTAAGTGCATGTAAGTACGTGTAAGTGCGTGTAATTGCGTGTAAGCGTATGTAAGTGTGTGTAAGTGCATGTAAGTGCGTATAAGTGTGTGTAAGTATGTGTGAGTACGTGTGAGTGCGTGTAAGTATGTATAGGTGCGTGTAAGTGCGTATAAGTGTGTGTAAGTATGTGTGAGTACGTGTGAGTGCGTGTAAGTATGTATAGGTGCGTGTAAGTACGTGTAAGTGTGTATACGTACGTGTCAGTGCATGTAAGTGTGTGTAAGTGTGTGTAAGTACGTGTAGGTTTGTGTAAGTGCATATAAATGCGTGTAAGTACGTGTAAGTGTGTGTAAGTGCGTATAAGTATGTAGAAGTGCATTTAAGGTCGTGTAAGAGCGCGTAAGAGTGTATAAGTGCGTATAAGTGCGTGTAAGTGCGTGTAAGTGCGTGTACGTGCGTGTAAGTACGTGTAAGTGCGTGTAAGTGTGTGTAAGTATGTGTAAGTGCGTGTAAGTACGTGTAAGTACGTGTAAGTATGTGTAAGTATGTATAAGCTTGTGTAAGTTCCTGTAAGTGCGTGTAAGTGTGTGTAAGTATGTGTAAGTGCATGTAAGTGCGTGTAAGTGTGTGTAAGTGCGTGTAAATGCGTGTAAGTGCGTGTAAATATGTATAAGTACGTGTAAGTGCGTGTAAGTGCGTGTAAGTACGTTTAAGTGCGTGTAAGAGTGTGTAAGTGCGTGTAAGCACGTGTAAGTGCCTGTAAGTGCGTGCAAGTGCGTGTAAGTTCGTGTAAGTACGTGTAAGTTTGTGTAAGTGAATGTAAGTTCGTGTAAGTGGGTGTAAGTGCGTGTAAGTGCGTGTAAGTGCGTGTAAGTGTGTGTAAGTGCGTGTAAGT
>SZWC01000260.1:220531-233916 GCA_023375785.1 Penium margaritaceum | reverse complement strand
TGTGTAAGTGTGTGTAAGTGCGTGTAAGTACGTGTTAGTTTGTGTAAGGGAATGTAAGTTCATGTAAGTGTGTTTAAGTGTGTGTAAGTGCATATAAGTGCATGGAAGTACGTGTAAGTGCGTGAAAGAACGTGTAAGTCTGTGTAAGTGTGTGCAAGTGCGTGTAAGTACATGTAAGTACGTGCAAGTGAGTGTAAGTGCATGTAAGTGTGTGTACGTACGTGTAAGTGCGTGTAAGTGCGTGTTAGTGCGTCTGAGTGCGTATAAGAGCGTGTAAGTGCATGTAAGTGCGTGTAAGTGTAGTTCAAGTTCGTGTTAGTGCATGTAAGTGCGTGTAAGTATGTGTAAGTGCGAGTAAGTGCGTATACATGCGCGTAAGTGCAGTTTAAGTGGATGTAATTTTGTGTAAGTTTGTGTAAGTGCATGTAAGTGGGTGTAAGTGCATGTAAGTGCGTGTAAGTACGTGTAAGTGGTGTAAGTACGTGTAAGTGTGTGTAAGTGCGTATAAGTGCGTGTAAGTGTGTGCAAGTGCATGTAAGAGTGTATTTTAGTGCATATAAGTGTGTGTAAGTGCGTGTAAGTACGTGTAAGTGCGTATAATGGTGTGTAAGTGTGTGTGGGTGTGTGTAGGTGTGTGTAAGTATGTGTAAGTGTGTGTAAGTGTATATAAGTGCGTATACATGCATCTAAGTACGTGTAAGTGCATGTAAGTGCGTGTAAGTATGTGTAAGTGCGTGTAAGTGCGTATACGTGCGTGTAAGTATGTGTAAGTACGTCTAAGTACGTGTTAGTGCGTGTGAGTACGTGTAAGAGCGTGTAAGTGCATGTAAGTGCGTGTAAGTGCGGTTGAAGTTCGTGTAAGTGAGTGTAAGTGCGTGTAAGTACGTGTAAAGTCGTGTAAGTGCGTGTAAGTGTGTGTAAGTTCTAAAAGTGCGTGTAGGTGCGTATAAGTGCGTGTACGTGCGTGTAATTGCGTGTAAGTGTAGTTTAAGTTCGTGTAAGTGCGTGTAAGTACGTGTAAGTATGTATAAGTACGTGTAAGTGCGTACAAGTATGTGTAAATGCGTGTAAGTGCGTGTAAGTGCATGTAAGTGCGTGTAAGTTTGTATAAGTACGTGTAAGTGCGTGTAAGTGTGTGTAAGTGTATGTAAGTGCGTCTAAGTGTGTGTGAGTGTGTGTAAGTGTAGTTAAAGTGGGTGTTGTTTTGTGTAAGTTCGTGTAAGTGCATGTAAGTACGTGTAAGTGCATGTAAGTGAGTGTAAGTGCGACTAAGTGCGTGTAAGTACATATAAGTGCGTATAAGTACGTATAAGTACGTACACGTGCATGTAATTGTGTGTTAGTGTGTGTATGTGTATGTAAGTGTGTGTAAGTGTGTGTAAGTGTGTGTAAGTGCGTGTAAGTACATGAAGGTACATGTTGGTGCGTGTAAGTGTGTGTAAGTGCGTGTAAGTGAGTGTAAGTGCGAGTAAGTGCGTGTAAGTGCATGTAAGTACGTGTAAGTGCATGTAAGTGAGTGTAAGTGCGAGTAAGTGCGTGTAAGTGCATGTAAGTACGTGTAAGTGCATGTAAGTGAGTGTAAGTGCGAGTAAGTGCGTGTAAGTGCATGTAAGTACGTGTAAGTGCATGTAAGTGAGTGTAAGTGCGAGTAAGTGCGTGTAAGTGCATGTAAGTACGTGTAAGTGCATGTAAGTGAGTGTAAGTGCGAGTAAGTGCGTGTAAGTGCATGTAAGTGCGTATAAGTGCGTGTAAGTGCGTATAAGTGTGGTTTAAGTATGTGTAAGTTCGTGTAATTGCCTGTAATTGCGTACAAGTGTGTGTAAGTGTGTGTAAGTGTGTGTAAGTTTGTGTATGTGTGTGTAAGTGTGTGTAAGTGCATGTAAGTACGTGTTAGTACGTGTAAGTGTATGTAGAAGTCTGTAAGTGCGTGGAGGTGCGTGTAAGAGCATGTAAGTGCGTGTAACTGCATGTAAGTACATGTAACTGCGTGTAAGTGCTTATAAGTGAATGTAAGTGCCTGTAAGTGTGTGTAAGTGCGTATAAGTGCGTGTAAGTGCGTATAAGTACGTGTAAGTACGCGTGAGTGCAGTTTAAGTGGGTGTCATTTCGTGTAAGTTCGTATAAGTGCGTGTAAGTACGTGTAAGTGCGTGTAAGTGCGTGTAAGTGCGTGTAAGTGCGTGTAAGTGTGTGTAAGTGCGTGTAAGTGTGTGCAAGTGTGTATAAATACATGTAAGTGCATGTACGTGCGTGTAAGCGCCTGTTAGTGCATATAAGAGCGTGTAAGTGCGTGCAAGTGCGTGTAAGTGTGATTTAAGTGTGTGTAAGTTCGTGTAAGTACGTGTAAGTTCGTGTAAGTGCGTGTAAGTTTGTGTAAGTATGTGTAAATACGTGTAAGTGCGTGTAAGTGTGTGTAACTGCGTGTAAGTCCGTGTAAGTGTGTGTTAGTACGTGTAAGTGTGTATTAGTGCGTATAAGTGTGTGCCAAAGAGTGTAAGTACGTGTAAGTGTGTGTAAGTACATTTAAGTACGTGTAAGTGCATGTAAGTGCGTGTAAGTGCGTGTAAGTGCGTGTAAGTGCGTGTAAGTACGTGTAAGTGTGTGTAAGTGCATATAAGTGCGTGTAAGTACGTGTAAGTATGTGTAAGTGTGTGTAAGTACGTGTAAGTGCGTGTAAGTGCGTGTAAGTGCGTGTAAGTGCGTGTAAGTACGTGTAAGTGTGTGTAAGTGCATATAAGTGCGTGTAAGTACGTGTAAGTATGTGTAAGTGTGTGTAAGTGCGTGTAAGTGCGTGTAAGTATGTGTAAGTATGTGTGACTGCGTGTAAGTATGTGTAAGTGTGTATAAGTGAGTGTAAGTGCGTGTAAGTACGTATAAGTGCGTGTAAAAGTGTGTAAGTGCGTGTAAGTACGTGTAAGTGTGTGTAAGTGCGTGTAAGTGCGTGTAAGTATGTGTAAGTATGTGTGACTGCGTGTAAGTATGTGTAAGTGTGTATAAGTGAGTGTAAGTGCGTGTAAGTACGTATAAGTGCGTGTAAAAGTGTGTAAGTGCGTGTAAGTACATGTAAGTGCGTGTAAGTATGTGTAAGTGCATGTAAGTACGTGTACGTGCGTGTAGGTGCGTGTAAGTGCATGTAAGTGCATGTAATTGTATGTAAGTCCGTGTAAGTGCATGTTAGTACGTGTGAGTACGTATAAGAGTGTGTAAGTGTATGTAAGTGGGTGTTAGTGGAGTTTAAGTTTGTGTGAGTGAGTGTAAGTGCGTGTAAGTACGTGTAAGTTTGTGCAAGTGCGTGGAAGTGTGTGTAAGTGCTAAAAGTGTGTGTAAGTGCGTATAAGTGTGTGTAAGTGCGTGTAAGTGTGTGTAAGTGCAGTTTAAGTTCCTGTAAGTGCGTGTACATGTGTGTAAGTGCGTGTAAGTATGTGAAAGTGCGTGTAAGTGCATGTAAGTGCGTGTAAGTATGTGTTAGTGCGTGTAAGTGCATGTAAGTACATGCAAGTGCATATAAGTGCGTATAAGTACATGTAAGTGCATGTAAGCACGTGTAAGTGCATGTAAGTGCATGTAAGTGAGTGTAAGGGGGTGTATATATGTGTAAGTGCAAGTAAGTGTGTGTTAGTACGTGTAAGTGCGTATAAAAGCGTGTAAGTGCGTGTAAGTGCGTGTAAGTACGTGTAAGTGCGTGTAAGTGCGTGTAAGTTTGTGTAAGTACGTGTAAGTGCGTGTAAGTGCCTGTAAGTGCGTTTAAGTACGTGTGAGTGCAGTTTAAGTGGGTGTATGTGTATATATGTGTGTGTAAGTACGTGTAAGTGCATGTTAGTGCATGTAAGTACGTGTAAGTGTGTAAGTGTGTGTAAGTGCGTGTAAGTGCGTATAAGTGTGTGTTAGTGCGTGTCAGTGCATGTAAGTGCGTGTAAGTGCGTGCAAGTGCGTGTAAGTGTGGTTTAAATGCGTGTTAGTTCGTGTAAATGCGTATAAGTGTGTGTCAGTTTATGTAAGTTTGTATACGTATGTGTAAGTGCGTGTATGTGCATATAAGTGCGTTTAAGTGTGTGTTAGTGCATGTAAGTGTGTGTTAGTGCGTATAAGTGCGTGCAAAAGCGTGTAAGTGCATGTAAGTGTGTGTAAGTGAATGTAAGTGCGTGTAAGTGCATGTAAGTGCCTGTACGTGCGTGTAAGTGCGTGTACGTGTGTGTAAGTGCGTGTAAGTGCGTATAAGTGTGTGTAAGTGTGTGTAAGTGCGTGTAAGTGCGTGTAAGTACGTGTAAGTACGTGTAAGTGTACGTAAGTGTGTGTAAGTGCGTGTAAGTGCGTGTAAGTGCGTGTTAGTGCGTGTAAGCACGTGTAAGTACGTGTAAGTGCGTGAAAGTGCATGTAAGTGTGTGTAGTGCGTGTAAGTACGTGTAAGTGTGTGTAAGTGCGTGTAAGGACGTGTAAGTGTGTGTAAGTGCGTGTAAGTGTGTGTAAGTGCGTGTAAGTGCGTGTAAGTGCGTGTAAGCACGTGTAAGTACGTGTAAGTGCGTGAAAGTGCATGTAAGTGTGTGTAGTGCGTGTAAGTACGTGTAAGTGTGTGTAAGTGCGTGTAAGGACGTGTAAGTGTGTGTAAGTGCGTGTAAGTGTGTGTAAGTGAGTGTAAGTGTGTGTAAGTGCGTGTAAGTGCGTGTAAGTACGTGTAAGTTCTTGTAAGTGAATGTAAGTTCCTGTAAGTGTGTGTAAGTGCGTTTAAATGCATGTAAGTACGTGTAAGTGCGTGTAAGTATGTATAAGTGCGTGTAAGTGCATGTATGTGCGTGTAAGTGCGTGTAAGTACGTGTAAGTATGTGTTAGTGCGTGTAAATGCGTGTAAGAGCATGTAAGTGCATGTAAGTGCGTGTAAGCGCGGTTTAAGTTTGTGTCAGTATGTGTAAGTGCGTGTAAGTGCGTATAAGTGCGTGTAAGTATGTGTGAGTGTGTGTTAGTGCAGTTTGAGTTCGTATAAGTGTGTGTAAGTGCGTGTAAGTGCGTGTAAGTATGTGGAAGTGCGTGTAAGTGCGTGTAAGTACGTTTACGTATGTGTAAGTGCGTGTAAGTGTGTGTAAGTACGTGTAAGTGCTTGTAAGTGCGTGTCAGTGCATGTAAGTGCGTTTAAATGCATGTAAGTACGTGTAAGTGCGTGTAAGTATGTGTAACTGTGTATAAGTGTGTATTAGTGCGTGTAGGTATGTGTATGTGTGTGTAAGTACGTGTAAGTGCGTGTAAGTACGTGTAAGTGTGTGTAAGTGCATGTAAGTGCGTGTAAGTACATGTAAGTGCGTCTAAGTGTGTGTAAGTACGTATAAGTGTGTGTAAGTGCATGTAAGTGTGTGTAAGTGTGGTGTAAGTGCGTGTAAGTTCGTGTAAGTGCGTGTAAGTACGTACAAGTGTGTGTAAGTGCATGTAAGTGTGCGTAAGTGCGTATAAGTGCATGTAAATGTGTGTACGTGTGTGTAAGTACGTGTTACTGCATCTAAGTGTGTGTAGAAGTGTATAAGTGCGTGTAAGTGTGTGTAAGTGCGTGTAAGTGCGTGTAAGTGCGTGTAAGTATGTGTAAATGCGTGTAAGTGTGTGTAAGTATGTGTAAGTGCGTGTAAGGTGGTGTAAGAGCGTGTAAGAGTGTGGAAGTCTGTGTAAGTGCATGTAAGTGCGTGTAAGTGCGTATAAGTGCATGTAAGTGTGTGTAAGTTCATGTAAGTGCATGTAAGTGCGTGTAAGTGTGTGTAAGTACGTGTAAGTGCTTGTAAGTGCGTGTCAGTGCATGTAAGTGCGTTTAAATGCATGTAAGTGCGTGTAAGTGCGTATAAGTGCGTGTAAGTGTGTATAAGTATGTGTAAGTGTGTCTAAGGTGGTGTAAGAGCGTGTAAGAGTGTGTAAGTACGTGTGAGTGCGTGTAAGTACGTGTAAGTATGTATAAGTGCATGTAAGTTTGAGTAAGCTTGTGTAAGTACGTGTAAGTGCGTGTAAGTGCGTATAAGTGCGTGCAAGTACGTGTAAGTACGTGTAAGTGTAAGAAAGGGTGTGTAAGTATGTGTAAGTGTGTGTAAGTGCGTGTAAGTGCGTGTAATTGTGTGTACGTGTGTGTAAGTGCGTGTAAGTATGTGTATGTGCCTGTAAGTACATGTAAGTTCGAGTAAGTGTGTGTAAGTGCGTGTAAGTGCGTGTAAGTGCGTGTAAGTGTGTGTAAGTGCATGGAAGTACGTGTAAGTACGTATAAGTACATGTAAGTGGGTGTAAGTATGTGTTAGTGCGTATAAGTGCGTGTAAGTGCGTGTAAGTGTGTGTAAGTGCGTGTAAGTAAGTGTAAACTCGTGTAAGTGAATGTAAATTTGTATAAGTGCGTGTAAGTACGTGTAAGTGCGTGTAAGTGTGTGTAAGTGTGTGTAAGTGCGTGTAAGTGCGTGTAAGTGTGTGTAAGTAGGTATAAGTGTGTGTATGTGCATGAAAGTGCGTGTAAGTGCGTGTAAGTGCATGTGAGTGTGTGTAAGTGCGTGTAAGTACGTATAATTGCGTATAAGAGTGTGTAAGTGCATGTAAGTGCGTGTAAGCACGGTCTAAGTTCGTGTAAGTGAGTGTAATTGTATGTAAGTTCGCGTAGGTTCATGTAAGTGCATGTGAGTGTGTGTAAGTGCATGTAAGTGCGTGTGAGTGCGTGTAAGTCCGTGTAAGTACGTCTAAGTGCAGTTTAAGTTTGTGTGAGTATGTGTAAGTGCATGTAAGTGCATGAAAGTATGTGTAAGTGCGTGTAAGAGCGTGTAAATTTATTTAGGTATGTGTAAGTGCGTGTAAGTATGTGTAAGTTTGTGTAAGTACGTATAAGTACGTGTAAGTGCGTGTAGTATGTGTAAGTACGTGTAAGTACGTGTAAGTGCAAGTAAGTGCGTGTAAGTACGTGTAAGTGCATGTAAGCACGTGTAAGTGCGTGTAAGTTTGTGTAAGTGCGTATAAATGCGTGTAAGTGCTTGTAAGTGCGTGTAAGTGCAGTTTAAGTGGGTGTTATTTTGTGTAAGTTTGTGTAAGTGCGTATAAGTGCGTGTACGTGCATGTAAGTGAGTGTAAGTGCAACTAAGTGCGTGCCAGTACGTGTAAGTGCGTGTAAGTGCGTATTAGTGCGTGCAAGTGCGTGTAAGTACGTGTTAGTGTGTGTATGTGTGTGTAAGTGCGTGTAAGTATGTGTAAGTGTGTGTAAGTGCATGTAAGTGCATGTAGGTGCGTGTAGGTACGTGTAAGTGCGTGTAATTGCGTGTAAGTACGTGTAAGTGTGTGTAAGTGCGTATAAGTGCATGTAAGTATGTATAAGGGCGTCTAAGTGCGTGTAAGTGCATGTAAGAGCGTGTAAGTGCCTGTAAGTACGTGTGCATACGTGTAAGTGTGTGTAAGTGCGTGTAAGTGCATGTTAGTATGTGCAAGTATGTGTAGAAGCGAGTAAGTACGTGTAAGTGTGTGTAAGTGCGT
The DNA here is from genome assembly GCA_023375785.1 of Penium margaritaceum. Classification (NCBI taxonomy): domain Eukaryota; kingdom Viridiplantae; phylum Streptophyta; class Zygnematophyceae; order Desmidiales; family Peniaceae; genus Penium; species Penium margaritaceum. The sequence goes on along the minus strand of SZWC01000260.1, from coordinate 226,451 downwards.
GTAAGTGCATGTTAGTATGTGCAAGTATGTGTAGAAGCGAGTAAGTACGTGTAAGTGTGTGTAAGAGCATGTAAGTGCGTGTAACTGTATGTAAGTGCGTGTAAGTGTGTGTAAGTGTGTATATGTGTGTGTAAGTGCATGTAAGTACGTGTAAGTGCGTGTAAGTGCGTGTAAGCGTATGTAAGTGTGTGTAAGTGCATGTAAGTGCGTATAAGTGTGTGTAAGTATATGTGAGTACGTGTGAGTGCGCGTAAGTATGTATAGGTGCGTGTAAGTACGTGTAAGTGTGTATACGTACGTGTCAGTGCATGTAAGTGTGTGTAAGTGTGTGTAAGTACGTGTAAGTTTGTGTAAGTGCATATAAATGCGTGTAAGTACGTGTAAGTGTGTGTAAGTGCGTATAAGTATGTAGAAGTGCATTTAAGGTCGTGTAAGAGCGTGTAAGAGTGTGTAAGTGCGTATAAGTGCGTGTAAGTGCGTGTAAGTGCGTGTAAGTGTGTGCAAGTACGTGTAAGTGCGTGTAAGTGTGTGTAAGTATGTGTAAGTGCGTGTAAGTACGTGTAAGTACGTGTAAGTATGTGTAAGTATGTGTAAGTTTGTGTAAGTTCTTGTAAGTGTGTGTAAGTACGTGTAAGTGCATGTAAGTGCGTGTAAGTGTGTGTAAGTGCGTGTAAATGCGTGTAAGTGCGTGTAAATATGTATAAGTACGTGTAAGTGCGTGTAAGTGCGTGTAAGTACGTTTAAGTGCGTGTAAGTGTGTGTAAGTGCGTGTAAGTACGTGTAAGTGCCTGTAAGTGCGTGCAAGTGCGTGTAAGTTCGTGTAAGTACGTGTAAGTTTGTGTAAGTGAATGTAAGTTCGTGTAAGTGGGTGTAAGTGCGTGTAAGTGCGTGTAAGTGCGTGTAAGTACGTGTAAGTGCCTGTAAGTGCGTGCAAGTGCGTGTAAGTTCGTGTAAGTACGTGTAAGTTTGTGTAAGTGAATGTAAGTTCGTGTAAGTGGGTGTAAGTGCGTGTAAGTGCGTGTAAATGCGTGTAAGTGTGTGTAAGTGCGTGTAAGTTCATGTAAGTGTGTGTAAGTACGAGTATGGATGTAAGTGTGTGTAAGTGTGTGTAAGTGCGTGTAAGTACGTGTTAGTTTGTGTAAGGGAATGTAAGTTCATGTAAGTGTGTTTAAGTGTGTGTAAGTGCATATAAGTGCATGTAAGTGTGTGTACGTACGTGTAAGTGCGTGTTAGTGCGTCTGAGTGCGTATAAGAGCGTGTAAGTGCATGTAAGTGCGTGTAAGTGTAGTTCAAGTTCGTGTTAGTGCATGTAAGTGCGTGTAAGTGCGTGTAAGTATGTGTAAGTGCGTGTAAGTGTAGTTCAAGTTCGTGTTAGTGCATGTAAGTGCGTGTAAGTGCGTGTAAGTATGTGTAAGTGCGTGTAAGTGCGTATACATGCGTGTAAGTGCAGTTTAAGTGGGTGTAATTTTGTGTTAGTTTGTGTAAGTGCATGTAAGTGGGTGTAAGTGCATGTAAGTGCGTGTAAGTACGTGTAAGTGGTGTAAGTACGTGTAAGTGTGTGTAAGTGCGTATAAGTGCGTGTAAGTGTGTGCAAGTGCATGTAAGAGTGTATTTTAGTGCATATAAGTGTGTGTAAGTGCGTGTAAGTACGTGTAAGTGCGTATAATGGTGTGTATGTGTGTGTGGGTGTGTGTAGGTGTGTGTAAGTATGTGTAAGTGTGTGTAAGTGTGTATAAGTGCGTATACATGCATCTAAGTACGTGTAAGTGTATGTAAGTGCGTGTAAGTATGTGTAAGTGCGTGTAAGTGCGTATACGTGCGTGTAAGTATGTGTAAGTACGTCTAAGTACGTGTTAGTGCGTGTGAGTACGTGTAAGAGCGTGTAAGTGCATGTAAGTGTCTGTAAGTACGGTTGAAGTTCGTGTAAGTGAGTGTAAGTGCGTGTAAGTACGTGTAAAGTCGTGTAAGTTCGTGTAAGTGTGTGTAAGTTCTAAAAGTGCGTGTAGGTGCGTATAAGTGCGTGTACGTGCGTGTAATTGCGTGTAAGTGTAGTTTAAGTTCGTGTAAGTGCGTGTAAGTACGTGTAAGTATGTATAAGTGCGTATAAGTGCGTATATGTATGTGTAAATGCGTGTAAGTGCGTGTAAGTGCATGTAAGTGCGTGTAAGTTTGTATAAGTGCGTGTAAGTGCGTGTAAGTGTGTGTAAGTGTATGTAAGTGCGTCTAAGTGTGTGTAAGTGTGTCTAAGTGTAGTTAAAGTGGGTGTTATTTTGTGTAAGTTCGTGTAAGTGCGTGTAAGTACGTGTAAGTGCATGTAAGTGAGTGTAAGTGCGACTAAGTGCGTGTAAGTACATGTAAGTGCGTGTAAGTACGTATAAGTACGTACACGTGCATGTAATTGTGTGTTAGTGTGTGTATGTGTATGTAAGTGTGTGTAAGTGTGTGTAAGTGTGTGTAAGTGCGTGTAAGTACATGAAGGTACATGTTGGTGCGTGTAAGTGCGTGTAAGTATGTGTAAGTGCGTGTAAGTGCGTGTAAGTGTGTATAAGTGCGTGTAAGTGCGTGTAAGTGCGTATAAGTGTGGTTTAAGTATGTGTAAGTTCGTGTAATTGCCTGTAATTGCGTACAAGTGTGTGTAAGTGTGTGTAAGTGTGTGTAAGTTTGTGTATGTGTGTGTAAGTGTGTGTAAGTGCATGTAAGTACGTGTTAGTACGTGCAAGTGTATGTAGAAGTGTGTAAGTGCGTGGAAGTGCGTGTAAGAGCATGTAAGTGCGTGTAACTGCATGTAAGTACATGTAAGTGCGTGTAAGTGCTTATAAGTGCGTGTAAGTGCCTATAAGTGTGTGTAAGTGCGTATAAGTGCGTGTAAGTGCATGTAACTACGTGTAAGTATGTGTAAGTTTGTGTAAGTGAATGTAAGTTCGTGTAAGTGCGTGTAAGTGTGTATAAGTGCGTGTAAGTGCGTATAAGTGCGTGTAAGTGCATGTAACTACGTGTAAGTATGTGTAAGTTTGTGTAAGTGAATGTAAGTTCGTGTAAGTGCGTGTAAGTGTGTATAAGTGCGTGTAAGTGCTTGTAAGTGCGTGTAAGGGTGTGTAAGTGCGTGTAAGTGCGAGTATGGGTGTAAGTGTGTGTAATTGTGTGTAAGTGCGTGTAAATACGTGTTAGTTTGTGTAAGTAAATGTAAGTTTGTGTAAGTACGTGTCTGTGTGTGTAAGTGCGTATAAGTGCGTTTAAGTATGTGTGAGTGCGTGTAAGTGTGTATAAGTGTGTATAAGTTCATGTAAGTACGTGTAAGTGCATGTACGTACGTGTAAGTGTGTGTAAGTACATGTAAGTGTATGTAAGTGTAGTTTAAGTTCGTGTAAGTGCGTGTAAGTTTGTATAAGTGCAGTTAAAGTTTGTATAAGTGCAGGTAAGTACGTGTAAGTGCGTGTAAGTATGTGTAAGTGTGTATACGTGCGTATAAGTACGTGTAAGTGCAGTTTAAGTGGGTGTAATCTTGTGTAAGTTTGTGTAAGTGCGCGTAAGTGCGTGTAAGTGCGTGTAAGTGCGTGTAAGTACGTGTAAGTGTGTGTAAGTACGTATAAGTGAGTGTAAGTATGTGCAAGTGTGTGTAAGAGTGTTTTTTAGTGCATGTAAGTGCGTATAAGTACGTGTAAGTACGTGCAAGTATGTGTCAGTACGTGTAGGTATGTGTAGGTGTGTGTAAGTGCGTGTAAGTACGTGTAAGTGTATGTAAGTGCGTATATATGCGTCTAAGTGCGTGTAAGTGCGTGTAAATACGTGTAAGTATATGTAAGTGCGTGTAAGTGCGTATGAGTATATTTATGTATGTGTAAGTGCGTCTAAGTGCGTGTTAGTGCGCGTGAGTGCGTGTAAGAGCATGCAAGTGCGTGTAAGTGCGTGTAAGTATGTGTAAATGCGTGTAAGTGTGTGTAAGTACGTGCAAGTGCGTGTAAGTGCGTGTACGTTTGTGTCCGTGTGTGTAAGTGCATGTAATTGCATGTAAGTACATGTAAGCACATGAAAGTATGTGTAAGTGCAAGTAAGTGCATGTAAGTACGTGTAAGTACATGTAAGTACGTGTAAGTGCATGTAAGTGCGTGTAAGTGCGTGTAAGTGCGTGTAAGTATGTGTAAGTGTGTAAGTGCGTATAAGTGCGGTTTAAGTTTGTGTAAGTGCGTGTAAGTGCATGTAACTGCGTATAAGTGCGTAAAAGTGCGTGTAAGTGTGTGTTAGTGCTTGTAAGTGCGTGTGAGTGCAGTTAAGTGGATGTAATTTTGTATAAATTTGTGTAAGTGTGTGTAAGTGCGTATAAGTGTGTGTAAGTATGTGTAAGTGCGTGTAAGTGCGTGTAAGTACGTGTAAGTGCATGTAAGTGCGTATAAGTACGTGTAAGTGTGTGTAAGTGCGTTTAAGTGCGTGTAAGTTCGTGCAAGTACGTGTTAGTGCATATAAGTGCATGTAAGTACGTGCAAGTACGTGTAAGTGTGGTTTAAGTACGTGTAAGTTTGTATAAGTGCGTGTAAGTGTGTAAGTTTGTGTAAGTGCGAGTAAATACGTAAAAGTGCGTGTAAGTACGTATAAGTGCATGTAAGTGCGTGTAAGTGCATGTAAGTGCGTGTAAATGTGTGTAAGTGTGTGTAAGTACGTGTAAGTGCATGTAAGTGCGTGTAAGTGCGTGCAAGTACATGTAAGTGCGTGGAAGTGCGTGTATGTGTGTGTAAGTGCATGTAAGTACGTGTAAGTGCGCATAAGTGTGTATTAGTGCGTGTAGGTACGTGTAGGTATGTGTAAGTGCGTATAAGTGCGTGTAAGTGCGTGTAAGTGTGTGTACGTGTGTGTAAGTGCGTGTAAGTGCATGTAAGTGCGTGTAAGTGTAGTTTAAGTGCGTGTAAGTTTGTGTAAGTACGTGTAAGTGCGTACAAGTGTGTGTAAGTGCATGTAAGTGTGTGTAAGTGCGTATAAGTGCGTGTAAATGCGTGTAGGTGCGTGTGAGTACGTGTTACTGCATCTAAGTGTGTGTAAAAGTGTGTAAGTGTGTATAAGTACGTGTAAGTGTGTGTAAGTGTGTGTAAGTGTGTGTAAGTGTGTGTAAGTGCGTGTAAGTGCGTGTGAGTGCGTGTGAGTGTGCGTAAGTATGTGTAAGTGCGTGTAAGGTGGTGTAAGAGCATGTAAAAGTGTGTAAGTCTGTGTAAGTGCATGTAAGTGCGTATACGTGCATGTAAGTGTATGTAAATGTGTGTATGTTCATGTAAGTGCATGTAAGTGCGTGTAAGTGCGTGTAAGTACGTGTAAGTACGTGTAAGTGCGTTTCAGTGCATGTAAGTCCGTTTAAATGCATGTAAGTGCGTGTAAGTGCATGTAAGTGCGTGTAAGTGTGTATAAGTATGTGTAAGTGTGTGTAAGGTGGTATAAGAGCGTATAAGAGTGTGTAAGTGCGTGTAAGTGCGTGTAAGTACGTGTAAGTGCGTTTCAGTGCATGTAAGTGCGTTTAAATGCATGTAAGTGCGTGTAAGTGCATGTAAGTGCGTGTAAGTGTGTATAAGTATGTGTAAGTGTGTGTAAGGTGGTATAAGAGCGTATAAGAGTGTGTAAGTGCGTGTAAGTGCGTGTAAGTACGTATAAGTATGTGGAAGTTCATGTGAGTGTGTGTAAGTTTGTGTAAGTATGTGTAAGTGTGTTCAAGTGCGTATAAGTGCGTGCAAGTACGTGTAAGTACGTGTAAGTGTAAGAAAGGGCGTGAAAGTATGTGTAAGTGTATGTAAGTGCGTGTAAGTGCGTGTAACTGTGTGTACGTGTGTGTAAGTGTGTGTAAGCGCGTGAAAGTGCGTGTAAGTATGTGTAGGTACATGGAAGTGCGTGTAAGTTTAAGTAAGTGTAAGTACGTGTAAGTACGTGTAAGTGCGTGTAAGTG